>PVJS01000675.1:0-39548 GCA_004027185.1 Glis glis | reverse complement strand
GTTCAATCTCCAGTACCACAAATAATAATGATAATAATAATAATAATAATAATAACAAATCCTAGGTTACTGAGCGGGGAAATAGAGATGTGCTCAATTAAGTTCAATAATTCATAAATTTAAAAGCTCTGAGTTTTTGATCTGGTATAATTGCGGAGTGGGGACAATGTATAATACAAAACACGTAAGTAAATAATGCTATTCGGTTCTTACTGTAAGCTCCTGCTTGGGGTGACAGATCTCATCTGCCACATTTTTGAATGTCACAGCAGCAAACCCTGCTGTTGAGCTTTTTGTTGGGTTTTCTGTGCATTTTAACAGTTTATCTAAAAATTTTTAAGGGCTCTTCTATTGAGCGATGCTTTCTTAAATGGCAGGTACAAATTAGGTAGGTAATATTTTATAATTTGTCCACTGGCAAATTATAAAATTACTATTTAGCATTTTTTAGCAGTCCTTCCAAGGACTTGGCGGCCACTAGCCAACTAAGCTCCCCTGTTCCCTGCGGAGCCAGTCAATATGAACGTCACCATTCCTGTCCAGTGCGCCACTATCAGGACCCTTCATATGCCGAAACCGTCAGAGAGAGGCAGCTTGCGTGGTATGTGTATGCACAAACAGCTTTCATGTGGAGAGGATGATAAGCCCATCTGTAGAACAAGACCGGCCTTTTGTGGGCGAGCACAGAGCAACAAAGGAACTTGTTGAAAGAGACACCACTACAAAGCAAATCCACAGCTCCCCAGGGCAGCTGTAAGCACTTACTTTTACAAGACTGTTACTAAATATTTTCCTGACAGGACAGAAACCAGCTTGGCCAACTTTACATGTGTCTCCTTGGAGCGAGCCATAGGTGGTTATAAGAAAAAGCATTCAGTGGCTTCAAACCTTTCTTCCTCCTGGTAAAATCATCTGGAGGGAAACATTGTACCCACCTGCTTTCTGATTCATCCGCTGTGATTCTGCCTTGCAGGGTTCTTTATGAAGCTGTTGGGCTTGTGGTCTCTTTCTCTCCACCCCCTCTCCAAAAATGCAAACAAAAAACCAAGTTGATTGGCATGCTGCCCTATAAGTCTCTCCAGCAATTGCAAAACCTTGGAGCTCAAACCTAAGAACACAAGAGTTATGGGCATGTTGCAGGACGTCTGATGCACAGCGAAGTAAATAATAAATAATCCTTATTTTCAAAGGTGTGAACAACTTTAGCATCTTTGCCTACAAACTCAAAGGCAAAAAACTCTCCTGACTTTTGTGAATCGTCAGTCCTTGGTTCTGTTACTGCCCTATAATTCAGAGATTCCTGAAAGGACTTAAGCAATTTTAAGGCCATCATAAATTTTATTATTATTTCCTGGGATGTATTACTTGGGCTCTAGAGTGATCGTTAAATTTGTATTCTCTCTGAATCGTTCTGAGGGAGGGTTTCTCTCAAAAAAATTATCATTACTCTTTGTTAGGTTTTTCAAAAGGAAAATTGGTGCTAAGGGCTAATGACCGAGGAAAAGCAAACGATTTTTTACAATAACATGGATTATTTTTGAGGCATAATTTTCTGTGTTCCAAAACCTCAGAAACCTGGAAGCAAAACTGGCCATCTTATAAAAATGCAGAGAAGGATATATTTTTTGTTCCTCGAGAGTTCTTGTGGGCAGAAAAATTAAAGAGGAAATGGAGAAAAAAAAGGAAGGGAAGGGAGCAAGGGGAGAAAGGTACCCCACTGATGTGCAGTATCTGACCGCTCTTTCCCCAAAGTGTCTCGCAGAAAGCACGCATTTATTGGAGCCAAAGTGAAGTGGTATTGCGCTGAACTATATGATTATAGACCCCTGAGCTGGACAATTCATGGGAGAAAATTAGCCTTCTGCTGCAAGGTTTTAATATGTGTGAGGCCGTTTACTGCCTACAGATGGTTTTTGTAACAAGTGCTCACAAGATATAGAGAGGACTGAGAGCATTTCCTTATAACAGGGAATTGATAACAACAAACAAAGCAGGCAGTTATGGAAAATTAAAGCCCCTTCCATGGTGTGTCACCCGTAGGGGCACACAGCAGGCCAAATGTCCAGCTCCTTTCAGCCTGATTCTGCAAAATGTGTTTGCCTGCTTACACCACAAGAGAGGTTTCTCTGATCGATTGAACTCCATTTGCATGTGCCTCCATATATGCCTTTTAACAATTATAATAGGATACGTATGTGCTGGCTTACACGGTTAGCATGTCACCATCCCTGGACACCTTCCGTACTTGTGTAGAGCCCTTTAAAAACACGCACATCTCAGAAATTCACTCTTTAAAGATGATAATATTTAGTACTGAAAATGTTATGGTAAAATGCATGCTGTCAGGCTTCTGGTGGCAATATGGGTCGGCAAATGCCTTTTGCTGAGCAGTTTGACAGTACGGAACCTGAATAGGGAAGACTCCTCTGACACGGGAATTCCAGAGGACTTTTCCTAAGGTAGTCATGTAATGGGAGCAGAACAGAATATTCATTATAGTGCGGTCCTGATTTGGTATATAATTCCTCTGTGAAGGCAATGTTAAAATATGAAAGATGGTTCTAATATAACCTATTAGGATGATTCTAATATAATGAGAAAAAAGAATCTACAAAATGACAGGTGCATAAGATTTGGAGATATGCAAGAATACGCAGGCATGTATGCAGGCATACGCAGACATGGAGGCATGAAGCAGAAATGGAAGCAGGTTTACCTAGGACTCTTTCTCTTCTTAAAAGTCACGGCATTAATGCTGCTGTTTGTGCCATGTTTTAAAAATATATGTTTAAGCCAGGCGTGGTGGAGCACGCCTTATAATCCCAGTACTTGGGAGGCTGAGCTAGGAGGATCACGGGTTCGAGGACAGCCTTAGCAATTTAGCGAGAACCTCAGCAACCTAGTGAGACCTTGTTTCAAAAACAACAAAAAAAAAAAATAAATAAAAAACAGTTGGGGTTGTAGCTCAGAGGTAGAATGCCCTTGGGTTCAATATATATGTGTGTGTGTATTTGTGAGTGTGTGTATACTTAAGAGTAAGTTGACAAGTATGGGAATTAATAAGAAAATCCTAGTACTTGGGAAGCTGAGACAGGAGGATTGCAGGTTTCTGGCCAGCCTCAGCTACTTAGTGAGGCCCTCTGCAACTTAGATCCTGGGTTCAATCCCCAGTACCCTCCCACCCCCAAAAAAAAAGAAAAGAAAAAAGAAAATTCTCCTACATGGCCATTTTGACAATGTCCAGAGCATCGCCATGAGAGGAGGCTGTGAGTCTTTCCCAAGCGCTGCTTTACTGTAACTCATGGATCAGCCCATGGCTGAGTCTCCTCTTCAGGTGGAATCATGTTACCCAGGTTGTTAGACTGAGTCATAGCCGAGGATGGCCCTTTGTGGTTTTGCAGTGAGCAGCTGATCCGCTGCACAGATTGCTGGGTCAGTACATTCGGCGCCATTCCATGCTCTGTGAAGGCCCGAACTCTGTGAAACCAGAGCCTTAGAAAGCTGCCTGCTTTGTGTAAGAAGAGAATCAAAGAAGTGACATGCGGTGTTTTCCTATGACACTGCCATCAAGCTGGAGTGTGATGTCAGCACTCGTGATGGGCATGGCCTTGTCAGTGGAAGTGAAACTCCACGGCCTGGGTGTAGTTTAGGGGTAGAATGCCCCTGGGTTCAGTTCCCAGTACCCCCAAATAAGTATACTTGAAGGCCATTAGCTGAAGACTTCTTTTCTCTAGACGATACTTAAATGGCCACTGCTATCTGTATTTGGAGCTCTTCTTTGTCTATTTTTCCTTCATTGATCACTTTTTTTCCCTTTAAATGTTAGTATTTCCTATAGGCCTTGGCAAGTCATTAATCAGCTTAAAAAGAGGCTAAGTTTATTTCCTCTCACAGCTTTGGAGGTTTTGGTCACTGGCTGGTTGACCCATGGCCGGTGGGCCTGTGGTGAGGGAGCACACCATGGAGGGGCGTGTGGCAAGAAACGCTGCTCACCTCATGCAGCCAACAAGTGAAGAGAGAGGAAGAAGGGCTTGGGTTCCCTTCAAGGGCACACCCAATGGCCTGCCTTCCTTCCACTAGGCCCTGCTTCCTGAAGTTTCTACCATCCCGGTCACACCCAGGCTGGACCAAGCCTTCAACACTTGGGCCTTTGTTTTTTTGTTATTGTTTTCTTTTGTGTGTATGTGGTACTGAGGATTAAACCCAGGGGCATTCTGCCTCCAATCTACATGCCCAAGTCCTTTTTATTTTTTATTTTGAAACAGAGTCTCACTAAGTTGCTGAGGCTGGTCTTGAATCTGTGATCCTCCTGTGTCAGTTTCCCAAGTACTGGAATTACAGATTTGTGCCACCACACCCGGCACACATGGGCCTTTGGGGGACATTCAAGATCCAAACTATAACCCCATCAAAAGTTAACTGAAGCCTGTTTCCTTTGAGGTGTATTATAGTTAGATAATAAAATGTTCCCTAAAGAGCTCATTTATTAATATTCAGGGTTGATATAGTTGAGTCATGAGGGTGGTAATCCTAGCAGTGGATAAATCCATTGTAATGGGTTTATCTGGGTGTGGCTGGAGAGGTGGATCCATGGGGGTGCGGCCTTGGGGATTATATATGGGCCCTCCTCCCCCTCTATTGTTTCTGGCCTCCATGATGTGAGGAGCACAGTCCATGTGTTCTCCCTCTCTCCACCTCCCTCTGCCATGCTCTGAGATCATCGGTCCCAGCCTCACAAGTACTGAACCCAAAACCATAAAAAAATATATATTCTTCCTCTAAGTTATATGGTCAATCTTTAGATTATAGCTGTAAGAATGCTGACCAGAACAGAAAATGGTACCAGGGAAGTGGGATTGCTGCTATATCTAAGTCTGACCAGGTTGACTGTGACTCTTTGGAACTGGTTTGTGAGAGAGAATAGGAAGGGCCAGACTGTGGCTAGAAAGGCAGATGGTAGAGACTGTGCTCAGGAGATTTGGCAGGGCAAAGATGACTCCACAGGGAAATGGAGTAGAGACCATGTGTGTTACACTTTGGCAAAGAACTTATCTGCATTTTGCCCATGTCCTGAAACTTTGTGTGAGACTGAATTTAAAAATGATGGGCTGAATAAACTGGTGGAGGAAATCTCAAAACAGCAAAATATCCAAACTGCATTATGCATATTGATGTCCACATTCACTGAACTGTACACCTAATTTTGGGAGCCGAAAGTAAAACAGAGAGACTTTATAGATTTGCGTTTTGACCAGAAAGGCGTATGTAAAGCTGCGGCCAGAGAGATGATGTCATGGAAGGAAGTACGATGGCTGAAAGGAAGGAGGAAGCGGCTGGAGTAAGATGTTAGATGGCTGAAGAAGGAGGCCATGATGGAGGCGGGGCCAGCGATGGCCATGATGGAGACAGCAGATGGAGTTGGGACCAGGGGCGGCCCAGATGGTGTTGGGGCCAGTGGCCGCCTGGATGGAGCGGGCCCAGGGGCTGTGATTCAAAAGTCCCCGAGTTGAGGCTGGTCGTGAACCCGGATCCTCCGGTCTCTGCCTCCCAAAGTACTGGGATTACAAGCGAGCGCCACCATGCCCGGCGCTAAAGAGCTCATTTATTAATATTCAGGGTTGATATAGTTGAGTCGTGAGGATTGTAGTCCCAGCAGGCATGGCTGGAGAGGTGGATCCCTGGGGGTGCAGCCTTGGGGATTGTATATGGCTACTCCTCCCCCTGCTCTCTCTCTTGCTTCTGGCCTCCATGATGTGAGGAGCACAGCCCATGTGCTCTCCCTCTCTCTGCCTCCCGCTGCCATGCTCTGAGATCCTTGGTCCCCAGCCTCACATGGACTGAACCCAAAATTGTAAGAAAATAAATCCTCTTTGCTCTAAGTTACATGGTCAGGTCTGTAAATTATGGCTGTGAGAAGGCTGACCGGAACATGGTGATTGTCTTTATGTAGATCCATTGTCTATGTGACAAGGCAGTATTGTTTTTGTTTTTCAGTCCTGTGGTCATGTCCACATGTACTGAAAACAGCAGGTGACACAGTTCATGGACAAGAAGAATTAAAGTGTCAGGCCACAAAGGGACATGGAGGCCAGAGTGAGCGACAGAGCGTGTGTGCTGTGGCCTTATTTCCGTAAATCCTTATAAGGAAAAGCAATCAAATCAAACATTTGCATCATTTTTTCTTCTGTCAGTCTGCACAGAATGGTAAAGCAAGGAACTGAGGGAAAGGATCAAGAAAGGCCCGTCCAGCTTTGCTGGTCCTCGTACGAACACTGAGGCCTACCAGCTCTTGATAGAGGAGGAGGTGGACGGAGGACGGCAGTGGAGGCCCTTGCTTGGCCTGTGGCTCCCTGCTGTCTAGAATGGGGTGGCTGTGGGGTCCAGAGACCGTCTCTTCTTTCCAGAGATCTCTCTTCTCTCTCTGTAAGAGTGCCTTCAGTCTTAGCAGGCACATTTGGTCACCGCGTGGGTCCTTTGTGAAGGTTTTGGATGAGATTTGGACACCTAATCCCAAATTGGCCTTCCTCGAGGCATCACTTCCTGGAACTGGAATTCAGAGGTAGGCAGTTATTCTCGTTATGTGGCTGGAATTTTGACAGATAAACCTGAGATCCATGTGTAGCCATATTTCTCTATGAGGATTTAGAAGCAGAGAAAGGAGACTGTATTCCTGGGTCCTTACTCACCTCCCACTCCTGGTACTAGGGGAACTAACTGTCTGTTTCTCTGCCTCTGAGTCCTAGGGACACTCGTGTGCCCTTCTGTTAATCCCCTTTCCATTGAAGCCAGTCTGATATAGTTTCTGTTAAAACTAAAGACACCATCTAATACATTCTCCACCGCAATACACAGGGGGGTAGAGAATTTAGGGGAAATAGATACAGACTTCAAATGGTAATGTGTTATGGGTAGGTTTAAATCTCTAGTAAACTTTCCAAATGCTTCTTGTGTGTTTTTAGAATCTTTCCTTATATAAGGGACCAGTCTGAGGTTGGTTCCTTGGGACTTGGTCAACCTAGGAGATCCCTTCAGAATGACAGGAGATGGACTATATAGTAGGATATTTAAAGGCCAAAGACTGAGACACACTAAAATGTAGACAATTAAAATTCCTTTCTCCAGAGCTCCCTTCTCCTGCTGCCCAGCACTGTCCCCCAAACACACAAATATTTAAGGGTATTTGAGGCTCTGATGGACCTTTGAGTTTTTACTAGGTATGTTAATGCATGTCCTGCGATTATTGGTGTAGAGCTTTACTTTGAGAATAATAGATGAGAACAACTATTTAATGGTGACATTAGACTCAAATTCTACTTGAAACTCAATTTTAGAGAAACTTGGAGCTAACCGGGGAGTTAATGTCCACATGAAAAGGTTTGGCTAAAATGTATCACCATATCTTCATTGAAGCCCATTACCTACTCATTCAGAAACAACACCTTAAAAAGAAGGTAAAGCTGGGCATGGTGGCATACACCTGTAATCCCAGTACTTGGGAGGCTGAGACAGGAGGATCGCAGGTTAGAAAACAGCCTCAGTAATTTAGTGAAACTCTCCGCAACTTAGTGAGACCCTTTTCAAAATAAAATATAAAATAGGACTTGGGCATAGCTCAGAGGAAGAGTACCCCTGGGTTCAATCCCCAGTGCCAACATAAATAAATAAATAAATGAATAAATAAGTAAATAAATAAATAAGGCTGGGGGTATACCTCAGAGGTAAAATGTTCCTGGGTTCAATCCCAGTACAAAAAAAAAAATGAAAAGAAAAAGAAATTGTCAATGAATCCTGCCCATGAATTGATTGAAAAATGTCATTTAGCCCTAGAAAAAAGGGAGCTCTAATCATAAGAGAAAGGGCTTCTTGAGCCACTCCGCTTCTTATTGCTTGTTTCAAAGCACTGGATTTAATAAGGCACAAACAACTAGGAAGAGAATAGGGAGCGACAGGCGTAGAACAGTTAAGTGTAATATACAGCGAGAGCGGGGAATCCATCAAGCAAGAACACTTTCTTGGTAGAGAGAGAAAGCATTGCTGTGTAAAATGGGATAGCTTTGAAGGAATTCCAAGTCTTTATTTTTGCCCATTCAACTGTGGGCTAGGGTTTCACAGGATTCATGTTAGGTTTAGAGGTTATGAAATACTGCTTTCCAAATGGAAATATATGGCTTGTAATCTCAAAGAAAAAGAAAGCAAAGAGAAAGGAATGTTCCTGGCTGAGGCATCAATAATCCTATGACTGAGATCTGATGATCACCCCCAGGCAGTAGCTCATTCTGCTGCCTTCCAACCCACTTTATGTTTTTATTTAAAAACTTCCAATTCCATTAAGATATATCATAACAAGCTACGTCCTGCCATGCACATAGATTTGCCATGGAGAAAGGTCATGTAAGATGTGATTTAGAAGCTATCTCTACTGTTCTCTGCATGTCTCCACCTGCTGTATTCTTTCTATTTTAGTTAGGAGAGGCTAGGTTATGCTGCAGTAACAAATTAATCTCTAAATTCCAATGGCATAACACAAAGGAAGGTGTATTTCTTGTTCATGGTACACATCCACCAGAGTTTATCAGGGTGACTTTATTATAGCCAGTTAGGGACCCACGCTGTTGGAGCCACCAACAGCCTGTAGTAGCACTAGCCAGAATATGTGACCTTTTTAGAAGGGAGAAACTAGAAAATTAAACATAAACATAGATTTTTTTTTTCTGACTTAACTCTGACATGAAATGTTACTTTTTCTCATACCCGATTGGGTAGAGTTAGTCACATGGTCTTGTTCAACCATACATAAGAGGCTGAGTTGTGCAAGAGTCTTTATGCCTAGGGCCAAAGGAGAACTGGACAAAACTGATAGCATCTATAGTAATATCTATCATAGTTAAAATTTCTTTTTTTTTTTTTGCAGTACCAGGGATTGAACCCAGGGGCATTCTACCTCTGCGCTACACCCACGGCCCTATTTTTTGTACTTTATTTTGAAACCGGGTCTCACGAAGTTGTGGAGGGCCTCACTAAGTAGAGAGAGAGAGAGACAGGGAGAGAGAGAGAGAGAGAGAGAGAGAGAGTTGAGGCTGGCCCAGATCCTCTGGTCTCCGCCTCCCAAAGTACTGGGATTACAAGCGTGCGCCACCACGTCTGGCTCCATAGTTAAAATTTCTTAAGAATGTGTACTTCCATATAGCCTGCCCTGATTGGTTCATCCACAGCCATAACCTCTTCCTTTGAAGATCTATTGACACTCATGTATCCCATTCACTTGGCACTTTGCCTCCACGGTCTTTGATATGTAAATGTACTACTTATGCAGGCACGTGAGTATGAATAAATATTTTCATCTTTATGATGTCGCCTATATTTGATTATGAGTATCTTGAAAATGGACAAGATTTGTGTGTGTGTGTGTGTGTGTGTGTAACTCAGTGTCTTGTGCATTTGGGAAGTGTGAAATAAATATAGTTCACGGGTGAAGCTTCTGTTCGAAGGGCAGGATGTAGATAAGCATATTCACTAATTTTATTTAGTTCATTCCACAATACACAGCAGCTTCCTTATAGAAGGGGTATTTATAACAAATTAACCAAGAGTCCTTGCAGTCTTTCTCTGGTCATTGTGAGCTCATGCTGCCAAGGGCCATGCACACTTTAGGATAGAATGCTCTCAATTTTTTGTCTCCTCATCTAGGAGCGGGAAGGAAGGAAAGAGGTAATCTGGAGAGAAGGGACACAAGAGTCAAGGAAAACAATTGCAACAGCCCACAGGGAGAGAGGGAGCTCACTGGAACACAGTGATCATCAAGCATAGGAAGAGAAGATGATAGCACTGTGTAAGACTCTGTGCTTGTGCACAACAAGGTCACAGCCCAAATGCTAAGGTCAGCTGTAACTACCTCCTGATAATTATGAGACAGGCTAGGAGTATGAGCAGAATGTGAGACAGTGCATCTGTAGAGTTGCCACGAGGCAGAGCCAGAGAAACCCTCTTGTTAGTTATCTGTTGCTGTGTGGCAAATAATGTCAAAACTCAACTGCTCAGAACTGCAGTCAACATTATCTGCCATTGTTTCTGTGAGTCAGGAATTTGGGCAGGCTTAGCTTGGTGGTACTGGTTCTAGGCCAGGTCGGCAGTCATCCAAAGGCTTCCCTGGGCCTAGAGGATCCACTTCCAAGCTGTCTCCCACCCCCGTGCCTGGCAGGTTGGTGGAGATTGTTGAAGTTTCTGTGTTCCTCCCCACCTGTGCCTCTCCATGGCTACTTGGGCATCTTCAGGATGTGGGGAGTGGCTTCCCCCAGAGGGAGTCATTCTAGAGAGAGAACATTCCAAAAAGAGTAAAAGCTTTAACAACTCATGACTATTATGATCCAGTGTTACCTGCAGCAAAGCTGGGGAGTCTGCCTGGGTTCCCTGACTGAATTCAGCTGCCTGTTCACATCAGAAATAGGCAAAGGATGGAAAAAGGGAAAATGAATTTTATGCAGTTTGAGCAAACTGGGGAGAAGCAGTTAGATTGCGTCTCCACTGGTTCTACAGAAAAGTTTCAGTTTATAAACACAAAAGCCTGGTGAGATGCACATGCAGATTTAGCCTGGCTGTGCTAGGCAGAGAACTTGGCCGTCTATGCTTTCTTGGTGCTGCAGGGACCAGGGGGCAGTTTTTGTTCTCAGCGTGAAGGAGTTCAGGGCTCTCTGTTTCACTAGGCTCGGATGTCACATGGTCCCTCCATGCCCTCTTGATTACACCTGCGAGCCTGCTCCACAGGGAACGTGACTGCATGGATGAGACTCCCAGGAGGCCAAAGATCTAGAGAGGCTGAGTATCACAAGGTCCACACTTTCCTGGAGGGAGGCTTAGATTACGAATAAGTAGCAAGCACATTCCTTCTAGAGATTGGAGAGGAAAGGTTATAGGAGAGTAACTCTGTGTGTGTTTGCAGCAGGAATGTGGAGGCTTTTGGGACTGAGGAGACGCATGTCTGACTCAGGCTTCCAGACTTCTCTTTGCTCCTTGCTGAGGACTTCCCTGAGTCACTTCTTATTTTTTTATACTTTTATTGGTGCATGGTAATTATACATCATAGTGAGCTTCAGCGTGATACAAACATACACGCACACAGCACGTGGTGTATTTCCCTCCCTGGTCCCTGTACATTTAGTGAGATTAGTAGGGATACTTTCATATATGGACATAGCATTATTTGAACTGTTTCCTCCCCCAATTCTCCTTTATCCCCTTCACACTTCCTTCCCCCAAGCCCTTTCCACTTATTTCTTAGCCACTTCCAGAACCAGATGATTGTGACAATTTTTAAAAATCTATAATTGTGTAAGAAAGAGCTCTAATCCCTAAGTAAACCTCAAGTGTGGGAAACTTCGATGTCCAGTGTGTGTCCACAACTTCTCCTGGTGACAGCAGAGCAACTGGAGAAGAAATCATTGTCTCTAAGTGTTGTCCCTGAGAAGAGGCCATGCCCTCTCTGTGCCAGAGAGTCCTCTTTTCTGTAAAATGGGGATAAACATGCTGATCCCACAGGGAGTCATAGGGCTTCAGTGACAGACAGATGTGAAGCTTCCAGCACTGAGTCAGAGACAGAGCCGCTCCCTAAATATTGCCTCGTGTCTCTATAGTCTCACAGAGACATATAGAATCTCTGGCTACTAAGAGGAATGCAATACATACAAATGACTAAACAAAAATAATTCAGAATCTCATAAGACCCCACAATAAGTGAATTCAATTCTATAAATTTAAAATAAACTGAATTCTATCAGGTGTGTCTACCAAATCACTATTTCTATCTAAATGAGTACTTTTATTATTATTTTTAATAGAAATTTCTGCAGTGATGGGAGTGTTTGATATGTATGCTGAATGGTATAATGGCCCCTGGCCTCATGGGACTTTTGAGCACTTGAAATGTACCCAGTAGGACTGAGGTAGGACTTCTATTTAATTTTACTTCATTTACATTTAAATATTCACATAGGCTTAGTAGCCACCATGTCGAACAGCATAGACTAAAAAGTCAAGTGCATTTGATGACTCTGTTTACATCAGGCAAAAATGGGGGCTTTTTTGGGTTTTGGGTCAGTACATGCCTTCTCCTTTATGAAGCATATTTATTTTGAGGAGTGCTGATTTTCACAATTGGTTCACTGCTATTGAGAAATTTTCTCAAAGCCAACATATAACTACTTATTTTATTGCAAACCAAGATGATTCAGAAGTGGAGCAGTGTCTCTGTGGATCTAGATCTGGACTCTTCCATGGGTCTGTCTGTTGCTCTAGTTTCCTTGGAGGTAATAGAATCTTTTAGGGGTTTGCTGTATCCACAGGTTTTACCTGAGTTATGATAACAACTATCATTACGATTGAAGCCTATCTATTAGGTGCCTAATTATATCCACTAATATGCCCATATCCATTAATATGTCTAGCAATTTGCATATAAAAGTTATATGCAAATTGCTGAAAGTTATTTGCCTTAGTATCCTCTTGAACAGATTCTTTTCAGAACTTCAGAATGAAACCCACACTCTTGGGAAGTCTAATTCCTTCAAGTCAGGACAGTTTATGACTGAGCCTCGTTTTTAATCTGTCCTTCTTTACCCTGGTGCAGGGCCCTGGCCCTCCACATACCATAGCATGCATACCAGGTGCCTTCCCGAATCGCTGGCTTTACTGAGGCCATTGCTCCCACCTTCCCTTGATAGAGGTCCCCATCTCACACCCCAGTCCTTCTCTGAAGCTCAGTGAAGTGGATAAACACACAGGGCTCTGGGGTTGGACTTCCTGAGTCCTGCGCCTCCGCTTCCTCATCTGCAAGATGGAAGGATCATGGTTGTGGGCCACAGGCTTGTTGTGAAGTGGGTGAGACGGGTGCTCAGTACCTGTCTGCTGTCACTGTTTTTCTGTGCCCCCTTGTCGTTCATTCATACTTTCCTTCATACTTATATGAAAGTGATGTTAAGGCCCTTTTTCTGTTCTCTGCATTACTGTTGGGTATATAGTATTCTTTCTTCTATTTCAATTATAATCAATTAAAAGTACAACAGAGCCAGTCAGTACTTAGGAGGCCAAGACAGGAGGATCATAGGTTCAAGGTCAGCCTCAGCAACTTAGACCCTGTTTCAAAATAAAAATGAAAAAGGGCTGGGAGTGTAGCTTGGATGTTAGAATGCCCAGTACCCCAAATTTATTTTTGTTCTAGTTAATCAAAATGATCAAACCAGCCTATTTATTTATTTACTTATTTTTGTGATACTGGGGAGCTACACCTCCAGCCCTTTTTTATTTTGAAACAGGGTCTCACTAAGTTGCTGATAGTCTTGCTAAATTAATGAGGCTGTCCTCAAACCCACTATCCTCCTGTCTCAGCCTCCCAAGTACTAAGAATACAATTACAGGCATGTACTACCACTCCTGGCTCAACCTTTTATTTTTAGCGATTGCATTTATTTTGGTTTTGACTTTGTTCTTTGATCTCTTATAATTTGGCATTTACAACTTGAATCTTTATCTTCTTCAAGTTTTGGTGCCATTTAACTTTTTTTCTCCTAAAAAATAATTATGTAGGACCTACATTTGGAATGTTGGGTCCTGTCTTTTTGCTGTGGTTAAAAGCAGATCCTCGACTAGACCCAGTAATGATGGTGGTGATGGTGATGTTTTGGCTAGGATAGGGCCGCCTGTTCTCAGCCAGTGGCAGTTATACTCCTGGGTGACATTGGCAATGTCTGGAGACATTTTTGGTTGCCATGGCTATGGGAGAAGTTACTTCCAGCTTCATGTGGCTAGAGATCATGGATGATGCTGGACACCTCATAACACACAGAATAAGCCTAACAAAGAATTTCATGGTGCAAAACATCAGTAGTTGCCAGATTGAGAAACCCTGAGGTAGGCTAGCTGCTGTAATGAGCAACATCAGTAGCTTAGCATAGAAAAAATGTTTATTTCTTACTCATTCAGAAAATTCCTAAGGGTGGCTCTCCTTGAAGGTTCTTGTGTGGGAAGCACATTTCTTCCATCTTGTATCTCTAGATTCTTCTATAAGTAGCCTTTAGGGTTGTTCAGAAACAAGAAGGAAATAGTAAAGGGTAAAATCTGGAAGATTTCTGTGGGCCCATCTAGGAAGGGTATATATCACTACCACATCTCACTGATCAGAACTCAGTCATCTGAACCCACCTAACTCTATTGAGGATTGGAAACGTAGTCTAGTTGTATGCCTGGGTGAATGCTAATAATCTCTGCCAGAAAAAAATATCAACAACAGCTGTGGCGTTAATATCTAATACTTATTAATCTCTCCCCTGCTAGGCAAGAATAATATAGTTTATCTGATGTAGCTGGGGTTCAGAAAGGTTGAATCCTTTGTCTAAGTTCATGTAGAGGTTAAAGAGGTGCCCAGAGGTGGACCTAGGTCAATTCTATTACTTAGTACATGTGCTTAAGCACTACTCTATACCCTAGTTGGCACAGGAATTGAATCTTTCTCTTAGTGTTTTATAGAATAGAAACTACACCTATAAATTACACAATTGTAAACCATTCCAGATTTTTAAAACTGCTAAAACAGTCCTCCCTAAACAGCTGTGAGAGCCTCGTTAGGGCAGATCAGTAGGCAGACTGCGCTCCCAGTTTTCCTCTGGATGGCAGATGGCTGGACGGGAGAGGATGGAGACTGTGGGTGAAGCCATTGTGGTGCTTTTAGATCATCCTGTTCCCCTTGGGCATCACGTTCCATGATTGTATATATTTCACAGAAGTTTTCAGTGGTACAGAGGGATCGCTGGCTAGGACAGTGAGCATCGCTAGGAATCTTGACAGCAAACTGAATGCTCTTAGTGCTGTGGAGTTTCCAGAAAGTGGGCCTTTTGGAAGAAAATGGCTATTTCTGTCCTATTCAGTCATTTATTCTCATTTATCTCCTATTAGTGACTGGTCTGTGTCATGAGTAATAGTAATAATAAGACACCCACCGAAGGGTGGAGGCACGTTGAGTTTTACTGTCATGGAGCAAGGTGGGAGGGAGGCCTGAAGCCCCGGGAGACAGAGCAAGATGAAAGTGTAAGAGATGTGAGCAGAGTTCAGAAACTTCTTTTAGAATGAAACTGCAGCTGTTTGCTGGAATGTTCTAATTGACTTCTCAGGGTCTGGAAGCTGACTACAAATGTGATGCTCTGAATACTGCTATCTTTGTTATCGGCCTTTGCTTTGGCCATGTTATGGCGCAGAATTCTAGTGTTTGCTGTTGTGTGCAATTAAAATCAAAATTCTAATCTTATTGTGTAAAAGTTTTTTGTTAGCTAGGCACAGTGGCACACACCTGTAACCCCAGTACTTGGGAGGCTGACACAGGAGGATTGCAGGTTCAAAGCCAGCCTCAGCAACTTAGCAAGACCCTGTTTCCAAATAAAAAATACAACAGAGCTGGGAGTATAGCCCTGAGGTAGTAGGTCCCTGGGTTCCATCCCTAGTACCACACAAAAAAAAGGTTTTTTGTTTTTTATTTTTTAAAGAAAACCCAATCTTGTTCTCTAATCCTGTCTCCTCAGCTAACACTGCTTTCTCTTTTTACTTATAAGAGTATCTGTGTTACATGATGGTTAAGATACTCATTCAGAAAGTGTTTATTGCATACATACCAGGCATCTAGGTCTGTGCGAGGCCCTGGGCCAGAGAGGTGACCAGGACACACGCGGGCCTGTTGCGAGGAGGCTGTGTGCTCACGTGAGTGCTGGTTCTTTTTGCCCCAGATAACAAGGATGACATTGATCATGACAATACTGTCTGCCATCTGTTAAGCTCGTGTGTTCCAGTGATGGAGTTGACTTCATGTCCTGTCTCTGATGGTGATGGCAGGGCAGTGAAGACACCCCTGACATCCATTGTGTGCTAACTTTGTGGCAAGCACCCAGGTATTATCTCATTTAAGCCTTACAAACCACTATTGGAATGGTTGTTGCTATCCCCACCTTATAGATGAGGAAAACTTGAGTTTAGAGGGATTAGAGATTAATATCAAATCGTATAGTTGATAAGTAACAAAGCTGTGATAAAAATACGGTGCTGTCCTACTTGTTAGCTTGTATAGAATCACGGAGCATGTTAGGAAGGACCCTGATTTTATCCCAGTGTCTGACTAATATATTAAAAGGTATACCCATTACTGAAGATTGAACCCAGGGGCATTCTACCTCTAAGCTACAGCTACAGCCCTTTTTATTTTTTATTTTGAAACAAGGTCTCACTAAGTTCCAGAGGATCTCACTAAGTTACTGAGGCTGGCTTTGAACCTATGATCCTGCTGTCTCAGCCTCCCAAGTACTGGGATTACAGGCATAAGCCACCATGCCTGGCTTTTCTGTTATTTTGTCATGAGTCAGCATTTCATATGTGCCCTTGAGTTGTGAACACTGCCACCCATGGGGTTAGTGTGGTGGTAAATTACAACTGGTCATTCACTGTATGTGTATTGAGACTGGGTGAAAGAGAGACATAGTCCTTGCCTTCATGAACCTTACAAGTTAGAGGAGAAGAGAGCCATTCACCAGTGGATCGCCAGTGTGGTGAGTGGTATAAACCTGAAAGAAGAGAGTGCCGTGGGCATTCTACCCCAGTGAGAGAGCCACCTGGTTTGGGAGAGGAGCATGGGTGGGGTGGCCTCCAGGTAAAGTGAAGTCCACTTTCAGAAGCGGGCTGTGAGTATGCCGCAGATGAGTGAAGATGAGCCCAGGATGTTGATGAGTCTTGAGGCCGGAGAGAGCGTGGTGTGTTGTGAGGGGCTGAGAGGGGCTGGCAGAGAGAGCAGGGTATGATGGGAGATGAAGTTAGTGAGGCAGGCAGGGTGGATCATGAAGGCCTGTGGATTATGACCAGGTTTAGGGTTTTTATCATAGGGGCATTCTACCTCCGCGCTACACCCCCGCCCTATTTTTTTTATACTTTATTTTGAAACTGGGTCTCATGAAGTTGCGGAGGGCCTCCCTAAGTAGAGAGAGAGACAGAGAGACAGGGAGAGAGAGAGAGAGAGAGAGAGAGAGAGAGCTGAGGCTGGCCGCGAACCGGGATCCTCTGGTCTCCGCCTACCAAAGTACTGGGATTACAAGCGTGTGCCACCACGCCCGGCCCCGATTTTATTTCTTATTTGGAAACAGGGTCTCACTATGTTGAGAAGGGCCTCACTAAGTTGCTGAGGCTGGCTTCGAACCTGTGATCATCCTGTCTCAGCCTCCCCAAGTACTGGGATTACAAGCGTATGCCACCACGCCCGGCTCAGGTGAAGGATTTAAATTAAGGAAAATTGGAGGTTGTACATTAGGGTTATTGTAATTCCGCTATTCTGAGATTTGGAGAATGAGACCTGGTTTTCCAGTTACTTGCTGCCCAGGAACAATCCAGGAAGCTTTCATGAGCAAAGTCGGGGAAAGGGGAAGTGAGAGCTCTAATCTGTCCAGTGCAGTCATGGAATGCCCCGTGTTGGGAATTCTGGGCTGCTCATTCTGTGAGTGTCCCGTTGCTTGGTGGGGCCATGGTGCTCTGGTGGCAGATGTTTGGAGGACTTTCCGCACAAGCTCACATTCCGGCTGCTGGTGGATCTGAGCGTTTGCACTTCCTTCAACACGAGTGTTATTTTTTTTTTTTTGTATTTGAATATTGTTTGCTTTTGGTTGGCATTTATGGTTTTTCACAGTAAGGGAATTAGGTCCCAAACTAAATTGTACATAAAGACATCTTTGCTCTGTCATTAAAGACACTGAAGGGACAAAATTTAATAGATTTTGGGGAAGGATCAGATGCTTTTTGGTGCAACAGACAAATACATTACGGCTGAATGTTAATATAAAAATTAGCCTTTAACTATAGTTGGTGAAAAAAAAACTCTTTGTCTTTCAGGAAGTTTAGGTTGTGGATAATTAGGTAAAAAATATGAAATGAAGCAGGGTATCAAAGCTGTATTAAATTGGCTGGTACTTTATCTTAAAGGCAGAATTATAGCCAGATGTGGTGGGCACGCCTCCTAGTACCTGAGAAGCTGAAACAGGAGGATCGCGTGTTGGAGGCCAGCCACAGCAATTTAGTGGGACCCTCTGCAACTTAGTGAGACCCTATTTCAAAATAAAAAATAAAATAGGGCTGGGGGTTCAGCCCAGAGGTAGAATGCTCCTGGGTTCAATCTCCAGATTAAAAAAAAAAAAAAGAAAAAGCCAGGTGTGGTGGCACATACATGTAATCCTAGTAAGACAGGAGGAGGAAAGCAGGTTTGAGGATAGCTTCAGCAAATAGTGACACTCTCATCAACCTAGTGAGACCCTGTTTCAAAATTAAAAAATAGAATAATATAGGGCTGGGCGTATAGCTCAAAGGTAGAACTCCTCTGGGTTGGATCCCCAGTACCACACACACACACACACACACACACACACACACACACGGCAGAATTGAACTGAAATATACCACATATGCTCAAATACAGCAGGGACATTTACTTTCTTCCACAATTTATTTTTCCTTAGAGAAAAACCTGCTTTGTGTTTAGGTCCTTTCTAGGGCTGCCTTGGGAAGTCACAAGGAACTGAAATGGCCTCACCCAGTGTTTGGAGTGATGGTGAGGGGTATCTTCTGGGATCTGTAAAATAAGAGCATAAACATTGAATACAGAGATGGTCCTGTGTTCACAAGTACTGGACAGGGGCTGTGATGTCACAAGTGCAAGTGTTGAATGTTGTTCTAAACAGACCTTTTGAAAATCACTTTAAAAAGCAACATAAGAAGCTGGGCATGGTAGAGCATGCCTGTAATCCCTGTACTTGGGAGGCAGGTGGATCTAAGGTTCGAGGCCAGCCGTAGCAACCTAGTGAGACCTTCAGCAACTTAGTGAGACCTTTTTTTCAAAATAATAATAATAAAGCCGGGCGTGGTGGCTCACTCTTGTAATCCCAGTACTTTGGGAGGCGGAGACCAGAGGATCCAAGTTCGCGGCCAGCCTCAGCTTTCTCTCTCTCTCTCTCGCTCTCTCTCTCTCTCTCACTCCTTAGTGAGGCCCTCCGCAACTTCGTGAGACCCGTTTTCAAAATAAAGTATAAAAAATAGGGCTGGGGGTGTAGCGCGGAGGTAGAACGCCCCTGTGTTCAATCCCCAGTACTGCAAAAAAAATAAATAATAATAATAATAAAAAGGATTGGGGGTATTGCTCAGATATAGAATGCCCTGGGTTCACTCCCCAATATCAAAAACAATTTTTTTTTTGCGGTACCGGGGATTGAACCCAGGGGTGTTCTACCTCCACGC
Organism: Glis glis; assembly: GCA_004027185.1. NCBI lineage: Eukaryota > Metazoa > Chordata > Mammalia > Rodentia > Gliridae > Glis > Glis glis. The sequence continues at coordinate 20,252 of PVJS01000675.1, read as the reverse complement.
TACGCCCCTGGCCCTATTTTTATACTTTATTTTGAAACCGGGTCTCATGAAGTTGCGGAGGGCCTCACTAAGAAGAGAGAGAGAGAGAGAGAGAGAGAGAGAAAGAGTGAGTGAGAGAGAGAGACAGGGAGAGAGAGAGAACGAGAGAGCTGAGGCTGGCCGCGAACCCGGATTCTCCGGTCTCCGCCTCCCAAAGTACTGTGATTACAAGCGTGCGCCACCACGCCTGGCTTCAAAAACAATTTAAAAATAAGGTAAATTGAATAAGTTTCCATTCAAAATAATGAGTAGGTTATATAAATGATTTTTAGAGAAAAGAAATTTATAAGATGGGAATGCCTTGTCTAAAATTTAGAGGCCTTCATTATACCAGCTGGTGTCCTGGGTCAGCTCAGGAGAGGTACTTTTTGTGGGATTTCATTGGATTTGGTGGAGCACAGGAGGTGGCAGTGAGCACCTACTTTGTGACAGGTACCTGGCTCTGGATAAACAAGTGATGCACAAGACACCTGTTTTGTCTTGATTTTTTTTCTTTTTCATTGTTTTTTCCTGTGGTGCCAGGCATCACACACACACATACACACACACACACACACGCGCGCGCGCGCACATGCACACGCCCAGAACCCAGGAGGCATTCTACCTTCAAGCTACACCCCCAGCCCTATTTTATTTTTTCTTTGGAAATGGTCTTCCTAAGTTGCTAAGGGCCTCACTATGTTGCTGAGGCTGGCTTCAAATCTACGATCCTCCTGTTTCAGCCCCCCAAGTACCGGGATTACTGTCATGTTCCACCATGCTTGGCTTGTGTTGCTGTTTTGATGGGTGTACTTGTGTTTGGGAAGGAGGTAGGAATCAGCAACAAACACACAAATGGAAAAGTATCAGGATGTGATGAGATCCATTGACAAAGTCAGAGATTCATGTGATGGAGTGACTTGGTGCAGGGAAGGAGCTGTTTCAGACTGGGTGGTCAGGGGAGGCTTCCCTGAAGAAAGAACGTTTAAACTGAGACCGGAGCGGTTTTAATGATCTGCGACTTAAAGACGCACAGCATCTTGTAGAAGGGAAAATCAAGCATAGCGCCCCTAACATGGGGATGGCAGTGACGCGCCTCCCTTTGTCAGTGGTTGGACCGGTGCCAGGGCCTTCCAGTGCACAACACTGAGAAGGGTAGGCTGACCTGGCAGGGGTCGTAAGGAGGACTTCCTATCACTTCCTAAGTGGCCCTCTCAAACAAACAGCAGCTCAAGAATTCCGAGTGGGGGACAGTGCAAGGGCTGGGCAAGGAAGAGGTGTGGTGGTAAGGGTGAGAACCCTGGACGTCACCTTGGCTCATGGATACCCTGGTCTGAAGCTGGAAAGAACGCAGGAGAGAGAAGGAAATGGTTAGTCTACCCTGAGAGTTCAGGTTTTCCCAGCTTAGAAGAGAAGTAGAAAGAGGGGAAGGAACCTTGTAGAGGGATCCTGCCATCTTATAAATAAGATTTAATGTGCTTAAATTTGGCCAATCTAATTAGAATTTGCTCCTTGGAGAGATATTGGGAATAGTGAGAGAGAGGGGGAGGGACAGGCCTAATACTCCCTCTCCTAATAGACATTTTCGTATCCATTTTAAGGATGAGGACGCTAAGCACATAATGGATAAGAAATGTGCCCAAGTAAATGGCAGAAATAGCATTTAAAAGCAAGCCTGTTTGATACAGAAGTGGTTCACAGTGCTCTTTTTACAGATCAGGATGAATCAATGAATTTTTCATTCTCATACCCTAAAAGAATTTATCTCCCAGAGTAAAAACTTGACTAACTCTGTTGGATTGGACCCAATTAATTTCGTCATTGCACTTAGGTATTTAGCCTTATTTTGGGAATCATAGTAACTTTTTAAAAAAAATATATATCTTTTCTCCTTTTAGCAAAAGTTCTGGGAGGAAATGACAGGTTTTCCCTCTTTGTGTTGAGAGGTAGGAGGTGTCCCATTGTTCAGTCTGTTTCCATGGAGAGAATTGACAGCAATCATAAATGGTGCTATCATCTTATCTATGTTACTGCATGGGAAGGCCAAATGCCAGATAGTATTCCTTATTGTACCTCCTGCTTTTGTTCTCCTCCTCTTTCTTTCTCTCTCCTCCCTCTCTCTCTTCCTCTCTGCCTCTTCTCAACCTCTTACTGAGTCTCTACTTTTTGTTCTTCCCTTATATAAAAGGTTAACTTATGAAATATGCATTATAATTACACAGTTTTTCCTTACAGGCAACAGCTTTGCAACCAGTGATAAAAATATTCAGTCTCCATGGGTAAATGTAGTAAATATATTTTAAAAGGGATGTGCTTTCTGAGAATAGAGACTCTAATGACATGTCCAAATTTATAACTGGTTATCTATTTTTTTGTCCCAAACCCTAACTCTGTATGTTTGTTCTCAATTTTCAATTTCAGTTTTAAAATGTGTACTAACTTCTCAAGTGTGAAAATACTGAACTGGATGATTTTTGAGCCTAGGGTCCACTAAATGATTTGATTTCGGCTCTGAAAGCTTTGTGGGCTTCTTTGAAGAAACAACTCTCATATATGAAATTTTCACTTATTTTAACTCATAACAATAAAAATAATAGCTACCATGCTTAAATACTGACAGTGTACCAGACATTGTGCGTATTTTACAAAGATTACCTCATTTTATCCTCACGACATTCTCATTAGGATTAGGAAGATAGTGGTGTATTTTTCAGACAGTGGAATTGAAGCTCAGGGAGAGTAATGGCACAATTAAGCCACAGAGCTTGGACTTGAACCCATGTCTGCCTGATACCAAAGGCTGGACCTCCAGTCTCTGAAAGAGGCTAAGCCAGAATCTTAGGAGTCAGAGGGCAGCTATCTTTGAAGACTTTGCCTTGGGTTGAAAGAATATATTATAATTCTAGTCAACACTATGAGATACAATAAAAGTTATATCTGAGACCTGAGGCCCTGGAATTCCAAATGCTTAAAAACTTCCTTTTAGTTAATGTTGCTAAAAATTATCTTAGAAAAGACAGTTTTGTAGTAAAGTTGCCGAGGGTTTCTAAATTTGGAGATGTAAACCTCCATAAATGTCAAGGAATTGTGCTTTGAGCCTGGAAGCGCATCGACATGAAAGGAAGAAATAAAAAAGATTCAACTGAAAGGAAAGAAAAAAAGCTAAGCTAAAACATCTTATGAAAACAAATCAGAAGCAGATTTAAATAAGGAAGAGGAACGGAAAATAGACAAATGCCAGAGGGAAGCGAAGACAATGCTAACTGTGTTAGATCCTTGGGAGTCACCCAGAGACTACAGCCAGAGGTACCCATAGATTTATCATGGTAGTCATGGTGATGTACACCAGTTAAGTAGGAAGCCAAACTAGGGAAAAGAGGAAAGGAAAGTGTCTGAGTTGCATTACACCATAAATCCAGGAGCATAATATGCTCTCTTCAGATGACAAGGGTGAAATTGTGCCTGGAGTTGTCTATTTCATTTGTCATACCCATCCTCATCCAGGAGCAACCAGGAAGGAGTTTCCCTGAAGACCACATAAATGAGCAATCACAGAAATGTTAACTAATAGGAAAGTCCATTTGACTCTCCTTTTTGCTGTGGATTGATCATAGGTGGAAACTTCAAGGAAGGAAAGAAGAAATGGAGGGAGGAAAGAAGAAGGGAGGAGGAAGAATTGGTTTCTAGGTTTCGGTGGCATCCCAGTGTAAGTGTCAGTAAAAGGGACTTGTGGATATCTTTTCCAGGGTAAGAATGGGTTACATGGGCTCCACTGCTTTCCTGGTGGAGTTGACAGGGAGGCCTTTTTGGAGAAGAAATGGGCCCTCCTCATGTGATAACCTTGTGGTTTGAGCCTAATGTGCCATGTTGTGCTTTGGGAAGAGCAGCCCCAATCAGGAAGCCAACTGTCTGAGATCTGACCCAAGAAAAAAGAAATGCTTCTGTGTGCTGTGGGTCACCTTGTCTCCACTTAGAATCAGCACCAGGGTGAGACCTCCTCCATGCCTAAAGTATGCAAGGGATAGCTTGTATTCAGAGGTGCCCTCACTGGTAATGCAGGCTTGGAAAGAAGAGACATAGATGTGCATATTTTTCTCTATAAGATTTCAAAGAAGGCTGGGCATGGTGTCGCATGCCTGTAATCCCAGTATTTGGGAGGCTAAGACGGGGGTCACAGGTTCAAGGACAGCCTCGGCGATTTAGTGAGACTCAGCATCCTAGTGAAATCCTGTTTCAAAACAAATAATAATAATAAAAGGGCTGGGGGTATAGCCCAAAAGTACAGTGCCTCTGGGTTCAATCCCTAGTACCACACACACACACAAATTTTTTTTCAAAAAGTGGTGCTTTTGTGGGTCTAACAAAATAAGACTCCAGCACATTTATTGCGTATCTACTCTGGGCCAGGCCCTGTGGATATTGCTCACATATGTTACTTTACTTAATCTTAACAATGACAAGTACATCTATTAATAACTATATTAGTTATAAAATGTTAATGCTAAATCAGTGGCATAAACCCCGTTGGAGAGTTCACGACTTCTCACTTTCTCACCTATTGGTGACGACTCGGTGGTGGAGAATCGTAGCTCCTTAAAGGCAAAGTGGTTTCAATACTCACACAGCTGCATGTAGACTTTTCTTTTACTTCCTTCCTTTTGTCTAACTCAGTTGTTTGGTCAGCTTGAACACACAAAGCAAGGTAACCTGCATGCTGCAGGTGATATAAGAGGCTCGTCTATGCTGGCAAGTGTGACTACATGCGATGTCTGCCTTAGGCTCTGGCTTTAGAATTCAAATCCACTCCCCTAGGAAATGACTTTATTTGTGACAGCCATTTAGATCCTTGGAGCACTTTGGAGTTTTCATTTACTGTATATGTATGTGTGTTCCTAAATTCTCCATTCTCTCTCATTGTTTCACATGTGCCCTTGCTATGTGATACATCTTTATTAGTGACGAGTTTAATTTGCAGATATATAACATATTGGACAGAAGGGTGATGAGCTTTTAGTATAGCTTTAGTTTCTTTTATTTATTTCCTTAAGAATAATACATGCTATCTTAGGCCATATTGATCTTTAAAATATACTTTTATTGGTGCATTGTGGTTATACATTGTAGTGCGATTCAGAGTGGTAGAAATGTACATGCACACCGCACTTGATATGACTCACGCTGGATCCTCACTCCACTCCGCCCTCATCCCCATACATGTTATTGAGGTTGGAATTGATAACTTCATATGTATATACATAGCATTATTAGAACTGTCTCCTTCATCATGTCTCCCTTTCCCCTCCCACTTCTGTCCCCTAATCCCCTTCCTTTATTCTTCTGGTCTCTCTCCTCATTTAGCTGAAGTCCCTTTTGTTTCCTATTTTCTGTCTACCTTCCACATATGATAGAAAATATATGACCCTTCACTTTCTGAGACTGGCTAATCTCACTTAGCATAATATTCTCTGGTTCCATCCATTATGCTGCAAATGACATAATTTTGTTCTTTATGGCTGAGTAAAATTTTATTGTGCCTGTATACCACCATTTCATAATCCATTCATCTGCTATGGACACCTCAGCTGGCTCCATACTTTGGCTATCGTGAATTGTGCTGTGATAACCATGGGCATGCATGTATCACTCTTAATATCCTGACTTCAATTCCTTTGGCAAGATCCCCAGGAGTGGTATAGCTGGGTCATATCAACTGAATAAAGACATGTACATTCCATGTTCCAATTGAGGTTATTTCCACATTTTATTGGACAATCTGTACATGGAAGCAACAAAGCTAAAAGGACATAGGACTTTATGAATAATCTCATACAAAAAGCTTATCATACAAGTTACAAGGTTCCTGTCTTATTTTCTTCTTAGAGCTTCATTTTAGACACATTGCCAGTGGTTTAAACTGCATTACGAGGTAGCAACCATTGCCTCCCAATGTGTCTTTTATGTATTTGACATTGACAGACATTTTTCATTTTCCATGTTTTCACATAAATTTTTTAATTACTTAAGCAGTCTCTGAGGTTGGCCTAGACACTGACCTGTGAATTAAAAGCAGACTGAGAGCTCTTGAAAATTTATGGGATGATCAAGTTTGTTTCTGGTGTGTGTGTGTTTATGCTATTTAATGGCAACTGAAATCTAGATATAAATGAATACACATCAGCTTCGGAGGACATTTGTATAACCTTAATGAACCCTGGAGCCCCATGTGATTCATTCACTCTTAAGACAGTAGAGCAAATGAAATGATTGAAAAGTAATTCTCAGTTTTAATCATGTCTCTCCAGGAACTTTGAAAATTATTTATGCATTATACATGGCAACTCCTCCTCCTCCCCCTCTTCTTCTTTTTTTTGGGGGAACACTGGAGATTGAAACCATGGCCATTCTATCTCTGAGCCAGGCTGGCTTCAAACCTGCAGTCTTCCTGTCTCAGCCTCCCAAGTACTGGGATTACAGGTGTGAACCACCATTCCTAATTATGGCCACTCTTTTTTTTTTTTTGATGGTACTGGGCTATAACCCACAGGCCTTCTACTTCCGGGCTACGCCCCCAGCCCTATTTTTTTTAATTTCTTATTTGGAAACAGGGTCTCACTAAGTTGCTGATAGCTTCACGAAGTTGCTGAGGCTGGCTTCGAACCTGCTATCCTCCCATCTCAGCCTCCCAAGTACTGGGATTACAAGTGTGGGCCACCATGCCCGGCATGGCAACTCTTCTTAATATCCTCTTCTGTCTTTTTCCTCCTTTCCAGTGAATTTCCCTCTGTGCTATTCAGGATCTGTGTACACTATCCCCCTCAATCCTTTGACCTCAACCAGCTATACCATTTATCTGTAGTCTGCAGCCTTAGACAACTTTCCCTTCTTATTTTCCTTCCATTTTTCCAGGTCTTTTTATATCACTCACATAATTAAAAAATTGATATTTCTCTTAGAAAATAGGAAAAGCTATGCAAAATCAATTTATATTTTGGGAGAATGGCAGACCTGGAACACTACCATTTTAACAAACTTTGTCTTTACTATACTTAAAAAATGGATTAAACATAATACTTATTAAATTCATTGTTAATACTAAGCTGGGAATAAAGAACTATGAATTGCTTTGAAAATGAACTTCATATTTACAGCAAATGTAATAAATAGGAATAGCAGAAGCCAAAAAGAATTTAATTCATTAATTTATGACAAATGTAGAGTTGGATATTAGGAAAAAATCCAGCAAATCACAAAACTGTAGCATAGATTGGGAGATCAGAGAGGAACTTGAATAATAAGACAGCTATGTAGCAAAAATGAAGACTAAGCTGAATTCAGAAATAAATCAGGAGAAATTTTAAAAACCCTTTTATTCCCTTCAAGTTAAACTTGGTAAAACATTTTCTAGTTCTTGTGCTGATTTTAAAAAAGCTCAGGGAAATTTCACCTAAGTTCAGAAGACAGTCAAAGATATGATTAATCACACTGGAAAAGAAAAAGCTGAAGTGTGATTTTTTTATAAGAGAGGATGGAGACTAATAGCTACCTCTGGGTCTTCACTGTGACATTAAAGAAAGAACTGATTTATATAATATAGAGGCATATTTAGTCAGTCATTGGGAAAAAATTATCACATGACATTAAAGGCAGAAAACATTTTTAAAAATAGATAATGTGTTGAATCACACTCTGGGGAAGTCTTAAGAAATAGGTTTCATCCTTCGGCTCCTGTAACTGTAGAGACAGGAACAAGAATGCTCTGGGTTTATGTGTAGAGTTTTTCCTGCCTCAGAGTCGATAACTTTTATGAAATACCTAAGGAAATCTATTCCCTGAGATTGCACAAAATGCCACCATTCCTCTTTGTTGATATGTGTGATGTATTTCTTGTTTCTGGAACTTACTACTTATGCTATGTTCATGAATATTTTAAATAAATTACCTAATCAAAAGAGAAATTTTCTCTTGTTAAGTTATAAGATTCTACCCAACACTAACATGCTTTTGTGTTGGTTATAAGGTATTTGCCAGGATCTGTATTCCTTAGAGTGAGTTAAGTTTCTCTAACAAAATTATCCTAAAACATTACTCTTCTTGCCTTATTTTGGAAGAAGTTGCTTATCTTTAAAAAAAAAAAATATATATATATATATATATCCAAACTCTCTTTTTCACCACTCTCTCTCCTTGTCGATGACTAGGAATACATACATACATACATACTTGCCTTAACCCCAGTGTGTCAGAACTGAAGAAGCCTCTAAATTGACATTATTTCCTGGAACTCTGCCACAGTCATGTACTGCCTAGAACCCTCCTATTGATACCTGCCTTGGACGAGAAGAGGAGGACGAACACTGTTATTCTCTCTTGCTTATCATGGCGTGCTTGTGTCTTTCATTAATGCCTTTTTCCAGAAGGAAATTCATATATACAGTGCACTTGGGGTGGTATCCTGTGCAATCAATAGATAAGGTTTCTAGTTATCAAATGTTCCTGCTGAGCCGGGCGTGGTGGTGCACACTTGTAATCCCAGTACTTGGGAGGCTGAGACAGGAGGATCGCAGGTTCGCGGCCAGCTACTTAGTAAGGCCTTCCACAACTTAGTGAGACCCTGTTTCAAAATAAAGAATAAAAAATAGCTGGAGGTGTAGAATGCCTCTGGGTTCAATCCCCAGTTCCGCAAAACAAACAAACAAAAAAACAAATGTCCCTGCTGTTAGCCTTGGAAATTCCAGTTTGGGGAGCAAATGCTCAAAAGTATCAAAGTCCAGCACAAGAACTTGTAGACCAAAGGAGCTTCCTTCTGGTTGCTTGAGCAGGCAAAGTATTTCCAAGGCATGCCAGACTCTCTGGTTAACACTCATAGAAACGATAATTTTGCCTCTAGGTGGGATTTATATGGAAATAGCAATAGCTGGCGTCTCTCTCTGGCTGTTTTTATTTAGCATTCTTCCACAAGACAGATTTGTACCTTGATGTTATTGTAACATAATAAGGTGCTTGTATCATTTCCCTTAAATGAGAAAAAAAAAGAAAATCCTTGCATTGTGAGGCATTGCATTCTCTGGAACTACCCGGTGCCTCAGTCCTGGCTTCATTCCAGGCCAGAGGAGTAGAGAATTCTGTCTAGTGCCCCCTTTAGTTTGGATTCCCATTCCTGGTTCACCACCACAGTGCCTAGGGAGCTTTTGAACTCCATTCCTATTTGAATTATCAACCATATTCCCTTCCTTCCTTTCCATGGGCACATATGGTACTCAGTCTGGCTCTGGACTACCTCACCCGGGCACTCACGTGCAGTGCTTGGTGCTCCTAGGAGAGGGTTCTGACCAGTCTGGAGTAACAGTAGTGGGGAACCCTGAGTTCTTAGTAGCAGCCCTGACAATTTTAAGAGGTTATTTGTGGTGCATTAGTCAGCTTTCTGTCATCCGTTACTGGGACAAAAATCTCTCAGATAAATAACTTGAAGGGGAAAGATTTACTTGGGCTCATAGTTTCAGAGGTTTCAGTCCATGGCCGCTTGGGCCTGGGATGAGGCCGAATTTTATGGTGGAGGTCATGTGGTGAAGCAAAGGTGCTCTCCGTCTGGTGGCCTGCAAGGAGAGAGAGGAGAGAGAGAGGATGAGGAAGGGCAGGGGACAAAACAAACCCTTCAAAGACCTTCTCCCAGTGACTTACTTCTTCTAATTAGGCCCACCTTTTAAATTTCCACCACCTCCCAATAGCTCCCCTAACTGGGGGACCAAGCCATCAACACCCAGGCCTTTGGAGGATGTTCCAGATTCAAACTATAAATATGGGGAAGCATGCCTCCCCAGCTGGGATGGACAGCAGAGTTATACGTGTGCCCCTCTGATCCGAACCTACCAGACTACATGGACAATCTTCTGGATGGCTTCAACTAAAGATTCCTCTTTGGGATATTTTGCCCACATCAACCTGAGCTATTGTTCCTTCAGTTTGTGTGAACTTTTTTTTTTGCGTAGCAATGAAAAAAAGACACATTAAAATATCCTTCAATTTTTCTAGGATCTTTAATAGGTTTAAGTTAACTTTCTTATCTGTTATTTGAATATCAAAGGTTTTTGAATATGAAAAATGTCATATTCACCTTGAAAAGAAGCCTTCGGGTCCTTGGCTGCCCCCTTGATAACATGTCTCTGGTTCTGGAAAGCATTAGCGACATGCAAAGGAAAGATCATGATTTGGACGTCATTTGGACCAAGCTAGAAAAGAAGTCACACTCTTATTTTTTTTCCCTGGTGGGAGATCAATACTGTCTAGACATGGTCTCATTAGGTCTTTGCGTTGACCACAGCAGACTGAGATTCCTGTAATCCGGGCTGTTGGTGGGATATTTGCACTGCCCATCATTACAGAGACCCCCAGATTCGCTGGTGTCAACTCTGTGTATCCCAGTGTCATTCCACTCAACTGTAGGGTTGTCCTTGAGGACAGAGTATGCCCACTCATGACTTTCTCAAGATTCTGAATCCTAGAAATTTTGGAATCTGCTCTCTAGAATATCCTAGTGGTGACAGTTACATAGGCCATAGTCCTTGGGACACTTGAATTTCCTGTAGTCTCCAAAACCTAAAAGCAGAGACAGGAGTTCAACTCTTGTCTAAGGACCTCAGCCCATCCATGAAAGCCAGATATCTTTTCTGTCAAACCATCTTCCCATTAAAGTCTGCAAATAATATCTTCATGTATGGAAATGACACAGAGGTTCTTTTTCTATATATTCAGTAGTTTCCTCATCTATAGGAAATTTCCACCTATTTTCGGATATATTTTTAAATCAAGGAAGTTTATGATTCCTCACTTCGGGCAGAACATTAAAGTCCTATACCCTCCCTGTTATGCATGCAGACTGCTGGGCGTGCAGCTCTGTGTGGAATCTTAAATCCTTCATTTGCAGTTACTTGTTGGCATTTTGCAAGGGAGTGAAGCAATGTCTGAGCCACTGGAGGCCAGAGGTGTCCCAGCCCGACTGGGTTTTTGACAGTGGAATAAATATCTTGCTATTTGTCCATTGTCTTTACTTTTCAACTTCGGGCAAGATGAGCATAGACGTTGAGAAATAATGTTGATTATACAAAGGAATGCTCATGATAAAAGATCTCTTTCTGAGAATTTAAGTGTTCCAGTAGATTAGCATTATTGATCATTCTCTTTCTACATAGTCTACGGATGATTTTAGAATCCCAAAGCCATTATTCTCACTTGTCTAGTGTAATTACCAGAACAAGGAATGATCTAATTAAAAGACAACAAGGATGCGTTCTAATTGTCCTAATAAATTATGTTAATACACAATGCATGCAGTTACTTTTCAACGGGCATCTATTTAATAGATTGACAGCTTGTTCTTTAATGCCCTGCTCTTCACTCTCATTTCTTCTAAACAAGACAACTTACAACAGGATACTTAAGTATTCAGAAATCTGTTGGATCGTTTAAGAGCATCTGAAGTCCCATGTGGTACAAGCTAATGAACAATTAGATTTGGAGTTCTTTAGATAAAATCATGACCCCAAACAGAAGAGGTAAAATAAAGAGGGATAGAGTCTAAAATAAAAATCAGAAGCAGATTGTTGCAATGAAGGAAACAGACTGTTCTCTTGGTTTTCCATGATCAAGCCTGAGGAGTGCTACATGATAATCAGATACCAATTTATTAGTGCAATTGTGCCCGATTCATCATAGGCATTTTACACAAATCTATTTCCTATTGCATTGTACATTGCATGTGTGAGATGGTGCCCTTAGTCCAGCCATACAACGATATGGGCAAAAATTCAGAACCCTTCTCATAAGGCCAATGATCCTCTATAGAAAATGCCAGTCTCCTTGTCTATTTAGACACAATTCAGATGTAGTTTGTTGCATAATTGTATGAGAAAGGCCTCAAGGCAGTACAGAAAAAGATGTCACAAAGAATATGGGGAGGGAAAAAAACTATAGAGAATGGAGGGAAATGTACAATCAATTCTAAATACACATAGCCACTTTCTTTTATCTATTTGAGAAAAGCAGATTCCCAGATTGGTTTGAGCTATTGTCCTCTTTTACATCCAGATCTTAGAAATTTAACTCCGGAAGGCATCTTAAGTACTTAACTTGGCATGACTGGAAAGTATTTCTGGAAAGGATACTTACTCACCAAGAAAAGTTGGGAACTTTGTGGGAATACTTTTCCACCTCTGAAGGATTGATTCATTCAAATCGTGAATTTCACCACAAAGTATGGAGTTGGCCTGCATACAGATTCTAATTCAGACTCACAAAGTTTACTTACTTTAGAAGAGCAGAGAGACAAAACAGAAAACAATAGACACGTCATAAAAGAAATGGGAATTATAAGGGAAGTTATCTTTAATGGCTAAGGAGTGCAAGTAATTTCCTCTCAATGTGAAGAACATGCTGTATGGTATAGGATGTTTAGTATAGGTCTAGCCAGAGTGGTGAATTTTGGTTACAAAATACTGCAAATACTGTAGTTCACATTTTCATTCTTTTTTTTGGATGAAAACATTTATTTTTTGTTAACAAAAACAAAAATAAATCCAAGGAGATAATGAAATAAACATTTTTTTAAAGTATTCCATCCTGGTTTCTCTGTCCTAGGATTTAGTATACAGTTAAAGTTTAGGGTACTTCAACAATTCTTCTGGATGCTATGAAGTCTCCATCTTATAGCCATGTTTCTCTAGTTCAGCTCGTAACTGATTGGAGAAGTCGTCTTCTACATTGTCACCATCCCAGTTATCCTCCCAGACATGTGCATCTTCATCTTCATCTAAACCAGCCCAGTCTTTGGCAGGGGACTCCTCAAACTCGTCCTCCTCTAGGAGAACCAAGTCTACTGGCTGCTTCTTCTCTGACATGGCGACCCTCCAGGCCCCAAGCCTCCCAGATCAGTAGGAAAGTTGGAAGCCGCGCTCTTCTTCAATGGCTGCTGCCACCGCCGTTTTTCACATTTTCATTCTTGTTGGGCAGCTTTCATGCTTTCTTGTTCGTTTTTTTTTTTTAAAGTTAGCCCTTTCAGCTGAGTGTAGTGGCATACTCTTATAATCCCAGTATGTGGAAGACTGAGACAGGAGGATCTCAGGTTCAAAGCCAGCCTCAGCAACTTCATGAGGCCCTCCACAACTCAGTGAGACCCTGTTTAAAAATAAAAAATTAAATAGGGCTGGGGGTGTAACTTGGAGGTAGAATGCCTCTGGGTTCGATTCCCAGTACCACACACACACACACACACACACACACACACACACACACACAGAAAAAATTTTCCCTTTCAAAACTGAAGAACCCTCACCCCCAGGTCTAAAGTAGATCCAGTCCCCATATGGCATGGACAATGTGGAGGTTATACTCCTGTCTTTTTCGTAGTTAGACTGAAAAGGAAACGAGGAAGTAGTTAAATAAGCACTTAAATACCTTTCATTGTGCTCTTTTTTTCTATCCTTTTCTAAAATGATTTTTCACCAAAAGTGTGATGTCAATTATTTTCAGTGAGACCCACCTGGCAAAGGCAGAAATGAGCCCCATTTCCTCCTAGAACAGACTCTGGGTGCTCAGGAGGGGAGGCTCTGTGGCCAGCGGGGCAAAGGGTCAGCATAATAAATGGGCTGGGGAGGGTGTCGAGCCAGTCCCTGAAGGTCTCTGGAGACTGGGCATTTTTGGAGCACAAAGTGTGATTTGGACAGACTGTTATGTACATGTGATGTCTTCTTCTTAGCCACCAGCATTGGAAACTTTTCATTTAGTAAATAATCCAAAACATTAAGAAATGTTAATATGTTGACCAAAAAAAATTGACAAAAGCCAGGGACTTCAAAGCTGCAGGAGAGCTGAAACATTTCACTTCGGCTGCCGTCTAGCCTTGATCTCACGCCAGGCTGCTTCGTTCATGGATCACAGAGATGCTGAAACCACTTACAGACAGGATGGAGGGCGCTTGATGTGGAGCAGAGAGAAGAGGGACTCAGCTCTTGTTTTTATTGGCTATTAACATATCCTACCAATCCATAAACTAAAAAAATTTTTTTGTGGTACTGGGAATTGAACCCAGGGTCATTCTACATCTAAGCTACATCTCCAGCCCCATTTTTAATTCTTTATTTTGAAACAGGGTCACACTAGGTGGGAAGGCCTTACTAAGTAGCTGAGGCTGGCTGCGAACCTGCAATCCTCCTGTCTCAGCCTCCCAAGTACTGGTATTACAAGTGTGAGCCACCACGCCTGGCCCTAAACTAAATTTTGATCCATATTAGACTAAAGATAGTGTTAGTAATTCACTAAAAAGCTACTTTCGAAAGGGTGTCATAGTCGCACTAATTGCTTCAAAAACTATATTCAGGCTGGGCGTGGTAGTGCACACCTGTAATCCCAGTACTTGGGAGGCACAGACAGGAGAATCACAGGTTAGAGGCCAGCCTTGACAATTTAGCAAGACCCTGAGCAACCTAGCAAGATCCTGTTTCAAAATAAAAAAATAAAATAGAGCTGGGGGTATAGCTCAGAGATAGAATGCCTCTGGGTTCAGTCCCTAGTACCAAATAAGTAAGTAAATACTGTATTCACCAGTTTTGCCTATTTGGCGGCTCCCCTGGTACACAGAATAGAGTATAAACTCCTTAGAGGATGAAGATGCCAGGCGCCTCCCTTACCTGACTTCTCCACTTCATTTCCGCTTGCTTCTACAGCTGTCCAGAACGTCAGACAGGGATTAGTTCTTCTTGTCTCACAAATGTGCCATCACTCCCCTGTCACCCGGGGACTCCTTTCCCTACCCAGCCCTCAGGACCCAGCCACGCAGCATCTCTGAGAAGCTTCCGTGGATTGTTGCTGCGGCTGCTTCCATGTAAGCACTGTGGCCATTGTTCAAAATAGGTGCATTTTGTACTTATCACAGGTTATTGTAATTATTTTTCACATGCCCTTTCCTCCTGCCAGAATCAGAGCTCCTTATAGCCTGGTGACATTTCAATTCAGTAGGATCAGTCTGCTGTACATTTTCTTAGTTCTCCCTACATGTATTAGTTTTGAGTTTCTACCGAGACTCAGAAACCTAAAGCTTTCAAGTATGGAATGAAAATATCAGTCGACTGTCAACCCAGAATCCTATAACCAGTGAAAATACAGTAATGAAGGGGGAGACATGACCTTCTTAGATGAAAGAAAACAAAGAGAATGTGTCAACAGGCCTACCCTAAAATAATAGCTAATGATAGTTGTCTAAATGTAAAAGGAACAATTAAAATAGAATATTGAAACGTTAGGAAGAAAAAGCCGTGAGTGAAAATATTTATCCTCTTGAGATTTCTAAATTATGTTTGAAGGTTGAGAAAGAAATTGCAACACTGATATGGGTGCAAATACATGCAGAGGAAGAATTTAAGATGATTATTTTATAAATGGAGGAGGGATATAAAGAGAGGCAAATTTTCTATACTTCATGCAAACTGATAAAAGGGTGATACCAGTAATCATTGTAAGTTGTGAATGTGTAATGTGATACCTAGCAATCAACTAAAACTATATAAAGTAATGCACTCAAAAACACTGTCGATCAATAAAAAGAAAGATTCTCGAAAATGTTCAAACAGAGCTGGGCATGGTGGCCCATGCTTGCAATCCCAGTATTTGGGAGGCTGGGACAGGAGGATTGCAGGTTCGAGGATAGCCTCAACAAATAGTGAGACTTCCATTAACCTAGTGAGACCCTGTTTCAAAATAAAAATAAAATAGGGCTGGGGTGTAGCTTGGAGGTAGAATGCCCCTGGGTTCAATCCTCAGTGCCAGAAAAAAAGTTCAAACAGCCTACAGAAAGTATGGAAATAGAAAACAGAAAAACACACAGAGCAAGAAAAATTGAAAACAAAACAGAACAATCAAAAAATGACAGGAAAAGTATTTAAATATTAATAATTACATTAAAGTTAAATGATCTAAACATACCACTTAAATGCAGAGATTAGCAGAGTTCTTTTAAAAAATATGACCCAACTAACTGTATACTGTCTATAAGAAGCTTATTATAGATACAACACTAATGGCAGAATGAAAGTAAAATGATAAGAAAAGATATATCATGCAAACTTTAATCAAAAGAAAACAGGAGTTCTAGTCTTTTAAAAAGTTTATGAAGCTCTAGCAAGACAGACAAAGGAAAATAGAGAGAAGACACAAATTACCCAAATCAGGAATGAAACAAGGGTTAATCACTATGGGCTCTGTAAACGTCAAAAGAATAATAAAATAATGCTATAAACCACACTACACACAGAAATTTGACAATTTAGATGAAATGGTCCCCTTTCTCACAAAACACAAATGCCCACAATTTACTCAATGTGAAATAAGTAATTTGAATACCTCATAACAATTAGGAAAATTGAATTCATCTTTTAAAAACTCACAAAAAAGAAATTTCTAGGTTTAGACAGCTTACTAGAAAATTCTACCAAACATTTTAGGAGGAATTAACACCAATTTTTCATACCTCTTCCAGAAAATAGCAAATATTTCCTAATTCATTTTATAAAGATATTATTACCCAGGTACCCAATCAGACAAAATCAGTACAAAAATGAAAACTATATACCAATAACCCTTGAAAATAGACACAAAGATACTTAACAAAATATTAGCAAATAGAATTTAGAAGAAAAAGGACAAGAAGAATTGTACACCATGACTAAATGGGTATGCAGAGCTGGTTCAGTGTTGAAAAGTTAATCATCAATGTAATCCACCACATTAACAAATTAAAGAGGACAAAAATCATGTGATTATAATCAACTGATAAAGACAAAGTATTTGAGAAAATTTAACACTGATTTATGATGAAAACACTCAGAAAAATAACAATATATGGGAGCTTCCTCAACTTGATAAAGAACATCTATAATCCACAGCTAATATTGTACATAATTATCAAAAACTGAATGTTTTCCCTCTAAACATTAAGAAGTAAGGCAGGGATATCCATTCTTGCCACTCCTATCCATTACAGTGCAAGAAATCCTAGGGAATGTAATTAGGTAAGAAAAGGAAATAAAAAGGGCATGCAGACAGAAAGGAAGAAAGAAAACCATCACTATTTGTTTATGACATGATTTTCTATACAGAAAATGTTAAGTGATCTACAAAGAAAAACACACTTTATTATACAATAAAAAGTCTTCTAACATATTTCCTGAAGCCTTGTCAGCAAATACCTATTTTGACAGAATGGGAAAATAAGTTCTCTGCCCTACATGTATACCATGATCACACAAAGTTGTATTCTTCAAATCCAATTAAAAGGGAAATGTTGCATGGTTTAAAAAAAGAAAGAAAGAAAAACACATACACAGAAAAAAATTGAAAACAAGTCAGTATAATAAGGTTGCAGATTATAAGATAAACATAAAAATATTATATTTCTGTATATTAGTAATGAATGTGTGGATACTGAAGTTAAACATATGGTATGGTTTACAATATCTCAAAATATGAAATACTCAGGTATAAATTTAGTAAAAACTTATAGAACTTATATGACAAAATGCTATAAAAACTACAATAATAGTATTGAAAAAGTAGAATAAAGTAGAAGGAATCAGTCTACCCAATTTCAAGATTTATTACAGCTACAATGTGGCTATTCATGGAGTAATAGACACACTGATCAATGGAGCAAATTAAAGAACCCCAAAATATAGACCCAAATGCATATACCTAACTCATGCTTGGTAAATAAGCAATTTCCCTCATAGGGGAAAAATAACATTTTTCAGCAAATATTATTTTGCCAGTTAATCTTAGATTAACTGGCAAAAAGAAATCTCAAACTATATTTCATGCCTTATATAAAATTAACTCAAAATGTATCATGGATTTAAGTGTAAAATATAGAACTATAAAGATTTTAGAACACAACATAAGAGAAAGTCTTTGGGATCTAGGACTAAGCAAATGGTTCTTAAACTTGACACCAAGACCCAATCCATAAAAGGAAATAAAATGGTATATTGAACTGCATCAGAATTAAAACTTTTGCTTTCATCCACTTACTGTTAAGTAGATGAAAAACTAGCTACAAATTGGGAGATATATTTACAAACTACATATCTGACAAAGGATTAGTATTTAGAATATGTAAAGAACTCTCAGTCTCAATAGTAAGTAAACCAAACAATCCAATTAAAAAATGGGTAAGAGTCTCAGCCATTTCAATGAAGAGGTTGTCTGGGTGGCAGATAAACACGTGAAAAGATGTTCCACATTTTTTTTTTTTTTTGCGGTACCGGGGATAGAACCCAGGGGCGTTCTACCTCCGTGCTGCACCCCCGGCCCTATTTTTTTTTATGCTTTATTTTGAAACCGGGTCTCACAAAGTTGCAGAGGGCCTCACTAGGTAGAAAGAGAGAGAGAGAGAGAGAGAGAGAGAGAGAGAGAGAGCTGAGGCTGGCCGCGAACCCGGATCCTCCGGTCTCTGCCTCCCAAAGTACTGGGATTACAAGCGTGCGCCACCACGCCCGGCCTTATGTTCCACATTTTTAGCCATCAGGGAAATGCAAATTAAAACCGCAGTGAGATATCACTACACATATATTGGAATAGCTAAAATAAAGAATAATGGTACTGCTAACTGCTGGTAAGGATGTAGGAAAACTGAATTACTCATGTATTACTGGTGGGAATGTGAAATGTTACCGCCACTGTTGAAAATAGTTTGACAGTTTCTCATAAAATTAAATATGTAAAGCCAGGCATGGTGGCGCACACTTGTAATCCCATTACTTCGGGAGGCGGAGACAGGAGGATCTGGGTTCGCGGCCAGCCTCAGCTCTCAGCTCTCTCTCTCTCTCTCCCTCCCTGTCTCTCTCTCTCTCTCTCTCTCTCTCTCTCTCTCTCTCTGTCTCTCTCCCTAGTGAGGCCCTCCGCAACTTCGTGAGACCCGGTTTCAAAATAAAGTATAAAAAAATAGGGCCGGGGGTATAGCGCGGAGGTAGAATGCCCCTGGGTTCAATCCCCGGTACCGCAAAATAAATAAATAAATAAATATGTACTTATATTCCTGGGCATTTATTCCAAACAAATGGAAACTTACATTCACACAAAAACCTATACCCCAACGTTCATGGCAGCTTTATTTGTAATAGCCCCAAACTGGAAACAACTCAGATGTTCTCTATTGGTTGAAGGATTAAACAAACTGTGATATGTCTATACTGTGAACTGTCGATCAGGAAAGAACTATGGGTGCGTGCAACTGCTTGGCCGAGTCTTCAGGGAATTAGACTGAGGGGGAGAAAAGCCTATACCAAAAGATTTCATGGCACATGTTTCCATTGGAATGACATTCTTGAAGTGACAAAATTGCATAAATGGAGTCCAGATTAATGGTTGTCAAATATTAGGGAAGGGTGGGGAAAGGAAGTGGGTTTGTGCTAAGAGCAGTAAAAAGATCCTTGTAATGATGGAAATATTCTGTATCAATGTCAATATCCCAATTGTGTTATTGTATAAATATTTTGTAATATATCACCATTGGAGGAAATTGTGTAAAGGGTATATGGAATATCTGTGCCTTTTTTCCCTATAATTTGTATGTAAATCTACAATGCTCTCAAAATAAAAACCTTAATTTAAAAAAGGAGAGGGGCTGGTGAACAAAAATAGGGGAAAATAACAAAATACACAGTCATACACTGAACGATATTTTGGTCAGGGATGGATAGCATTTATGACTGTGATCCTATAAGATTATATTGCCTAATAAAAGCCCGGTGTGGTGGTGCACACCTGTAATCCCAGTACTTGTATGGCTGAGACAGGAGGATTACTGGTTCAAGGATAGCCTTAGCAACATAGCGAGACTCCATTTAAAAAACAAAAAATAAAAATAAGGCTGGGGGTGTAGTTCAGAGGTAGAATGCCCTTGGGTTCAATCCCTAGTACCCCCCCACATACAAAAGATTATATTGCCCAATGATGCCTTAGCCATCTTATTTTGTCTAAGTACACTCTAAGATGTTTGCACAATGACAAAAATCACCTAACAAGGCAGTTGTCAGAATATGTCCCTATCATTAAACAATGAACAGATGAAATTGTAGAAATGGTCTTCAAAGCCCAGAGACGAAGATGCAGACGAAGAAGATGAAGAAGACGAAGAAGACGAAGACAAAGACATAGAAGAAGAAGGAGGAGGAGGAGGAGGAGGAGGAGGAGGA
>PVJS01000674.1:105428-119502 GCA_004027185.1 Glis glis | reverse complement strand
AAGGAAGGAAGGAAGGAAGGAAGGAAGGAAGGAAGGAAGGAAGGAAGGGAGAATATATCCTTCAAATTAATTGAAAGAGCAATTTTGAAAGGTCAAAAATATTCCATAATTTAAAAAGGCAAGAAATGAGAGTAAAAGAAACATAGAAAAGGTAGAGTGTATAGAAAGCACAAAATAATGTAGTAGAAATATATATAAGCATATCAAAAATTACATTAAATATAAGTGAAGTAAATGTTCTGGTTAGAAAATTTAAGCCAGGCATGGTAGCACACATCTGTAATCCCAGTACATGGGAGGCTGAGATAGGAGGATCACAGGTTCAAGGCCAGCCTCAGCAATTTAGAGAGACCCTGTTTCAAAATAAGAAATAAAAAAATAAAAAGGGCTGGGAGTGTAGCTCAGAGGTAGAATGCCTCTGGGTTCAATTCCCAGTGCCAAACAAACAACAAAAAAAAACCTTTAAGATTATCAGACTGAGCCAGGCATGGTGGCACACACCTGTAATCCCAGTACTTAGGAAGCTGAGACAGGAGGATCGCAGGTTTGCAAGTAGTGAGACTTTCATCAACCTAGTGAGACCCTGTTTCAAAATAAAAATAAAAAATTGGACTGGGAGTGTAGCTCAGAGGTTGAATGCCCCTAGGTTCAATCACCAGTAAAACACACACACACACACACACACTCACACGCATGCACACGCACACACACACACACGAGCACACACACACATACACATACACACACACAGGATTATAAGCCTGCATTTTATTTTATTTATTTATTTTTTTGCGGTACTGGGGATTGAACCCAGGGGCGTTCTACCTCCGCGCTACGCCCCCGGCCCTATTTTTTTATGCTTTATTTTGAAACCGGGTCTCACTAAGTTGCGGAGGGCCTCACTAAGTAGAGAGAGAGAGAGAGAGAGAGAGAGAAAGAGAGAGAGAGAGAGAGAGAGAGAGAGAGAGAGGAGAGAGAGGAGAGAGAGGAGGAGGAGAGAGAGAGAGTGCGCGCGTGCGGAGGTTGGCCGCGAACCCGGATCCTCCAGTCTCCGCCTCCCAAAGTACTGGGATTACAAGCGTGCGCCACCACGCCCGGCATAAGCCTGCATTTTAAAATACCAGAAAAATATTTAAAGCATAAGATACATTCAAAATGTGTTAGAAATGAATAGGGCTACTAGGACTTGGATGTAGCTTAGTGATAGAGCTCTTGCCTAAAATGCATGAGCCCCTGGGTTCCATTCCCAGCATCACACACACACAGGAGGGCTATCGTACAATAATGAAAATGAATAAAATATAGCAATATGCAAAAACATGGGTGAAACACACACAAAATAATGAGTGAAAAAAGCAAGACAGCAAAGATATTTTACAGTACGATTCCATGTATACAATGTTCAAAAGACAGGAAAAGCTAAACTGTATTGCTTAGTGATTCACAATATGTGACATATTTATAAAGAAGGGCAAGAAAATAAAAATCACAGAAGTCAGGGTAACAGTTGCATCATGGGGGAAGGGAATTGTTATCTGCAAGAGGCACACAGGAGCGTGGAATGCTGCTGATGTTCTAGATCTAGTAATCTGGGTGGTGATCACTTGGGGGTTCATTTTATAATTGTGTTTTATACTGTATATGTATATTTAATGTAAAGAGTCATCCCTCAGTATCCATGAAGGATATGTTCCAGGACCCCCCATGAATATAAAAATCCACAGATGCTCAAGTTCCCCATATAAACTCGTTAGGGTTAGGATTAGTATTTGCATTTTATTTTTTTTATATATTTTTTTGCGGTACCAGGGATTGAACCCAGGGGCGTTCTACCTCCGAGCTACACCCCCAGCCCTATTTTTTATTCTTTATTTTGAAACTGGGTCTCATGAAGTTGCAGAGGGCCTCACTAAGTAGCTGAGGCTGGCCACAAACCCGGATCCTCCTTCTCAGCCTCCCAAGTACTGGGATTACAAGCATGGGCCACCATGCTTGGCGTTAGTATTTGCATTTAACCTATACCCTCCTGCATATTTTAAATCATCTCTAGATTACTTATACTACAATGTGAATGCTGTACCAATAATTGTTATGCTAAATTCTTTAGGAAAAATGACAGGGAACAGATACTTTCTTTTTTCAATTATTTTCAATCCACAATTGGTTGAGTGGACCTGGAACCTGTGGATATGGAGGTCTGATTGTAGTTGTATGATTTGGTCTACATTTGAAAAAAAAATGGACATTCTGAGCTCCAGACCCTGCTTCATAATGTGGAGTCCCTTCCATAGATGAAACCTAATGCTTCCCTTCAAAAGGTGGAACTTGATTCCTCTTTCCTTGAACGTGGACTAGTCTTAGTGAATCATTTCTTACAGAATAAAGTAGAAGGGTGTGACGTTGGAGATTA
Organism: Glis glis; assembly: GCA_004027185.1. NCBI lineage: Eukaryota > Metazoa > Chordata > Mammalia > Rodentia > Gliridae > Glis > Glis glis. The sequence continues at coordinate 117,092 of PVJS01000674.1, read as the reverse complement.
GTCCATGCTATAGTTTGGATCTTGAATGTCTATGTGTTGAAGGCTAGGTCCCTAGCCTGTGGTGCTTTGGGGAAGTGGTGGAGGCCTTAGGAGGCGGGGCCTAGTGGAAGGAAGTTAGGTAATTGGGGGCGTGTCCTTGATGGGGATATTGGGATGTTGGCTCCTTCCTGTTTCTGTCTTCACTTCCCAACTGCTATGAGATGAACAGCTTGTTCTACCACATGCTCCTACAATGATTTACTGCTGTACCACAGTCCTAAAAGCAACATGACCATGGACTGAAACCTCCAAGTCTGTGAACCAAAACTAGACCCTGAGCCACCCAGCTAAACTGCTCCCAGATTCTTGCCCTACCGAAACTATGCGTTTGTGTTTATTGTTGTAAGCTGCTGAGTTGGGGGACAATTTGTTACCTTTCCACTTTTAAAGTTGGTTATCTCAGGTGTTTTGGTCCAGCAACAGAAAACTGATTAACATAGGCCATAAAAGGCACGATGACTTCTTCATTCTTTTTTCTCAGCTCTCTTGTTTCAGGGAAAGCCATGTCATTCAGGGCACTCAATCAGCCTATGGTGAGGCTCAGAGGGTGAGGAACTGAAGCTTTTAGTCAACAGCCAAGGGAGTGGCCTCCTTGGGCGCAGCTCCTTCAGCCCCAGGCAAGACTTAGATGACTACAGCCCCTGCTAATATCCTGATTACAACCCTGCGAGAGACCCTGAACTAGAACCATCCAGCTAAGCTGCTCCCAAATTCTTGTCCCACAGAAACCGGGAGTTAATAAGTATCTGTTGTTGAAAGCTGCTGAGATTTGGATAATTTGTGACACAGCAAGAGATAACTAATACATATCACTAACATGCTGTGTGCCCAATTTGCATTTTCTCTCTGGGCCTCAGTTTTCCTACCTGCATATAGGAGAAGTTAGGCTCCATTATAATTGGCAGATGGGTTTCATCTTGCCATAGACATGCCAATCCCTGGGTGCAGTGAGGATGAAGAGACTGCAGCTAAGCTCAGGCAGGTGGAGTGCAGGAGACTTACCACAGGTAGTCTGCCCAGAATAAAGGATTCCTAAATCCATGGAAGGGAAATATCTGGATGTCTCCCCTTAGTACATAGAACTGTTTTGGAAGTCCAAGCTCAGGGGCAGAGCGAGGACGAAAGCAGAACTCTCGTAACTCAGGCACAGGCTCCCCCTGCCCTGTGTTTGATATCACTCAATGAAGAAGCATCAGTTGAGGCGCTGGAGATCAACCTGGGTCCAAGTCTTGTCTATCCTCACCAGCTGTACGACCTGCAGCAGCTTACTTCATCCCGCTGAGCCCCAGCTTCCTCATCTATAAAGCGGAGATGTCTCAAAGGATTGAATGAGTCGCCAGGGCACCCAGCCAATCCGCTCATCCTGAACGAGGCCCTGGCCCATGCTCCACCCTTGAGCTGGTGGTGTAGTGAAAGGTCTAAAGAAATGGCCCAGAGTCCCTGCCCTCAGGAACTCGCTGTGTACTCAAGGAGAGGAGAACTATTCAAGAATTATCAGAGAACATTACAAGCCAGTCCAAACACAATGCCTAAGGACCTGGAGTGACCGGGGTTTGCTCAGTGGTTCTAAAGTGTGGTCCCCAGACTAGCAGCACTGACGTCACCTGGTAGCTTATTAGAAATGCACACTCCTTTTTTTGGTACTCTGACCTACACCCCTAGTCCTTTTTACTTTTTATTTTGAAACAGGGTCTCACTAAGTTGCAGAGGCTGCCCTTGAACCTGTGATCCTCCTGTCTCAGCCTCCCAAGTACTGGGATTACAGGCCTGTGCCACCACGCCCAGGTTAGGAACTCGCCTTCTTAGGCCCTTCCCCAAAGCTTGGAATCAAACCCTCGGGGTGCCGTGATAAACCACCTCTGCGACCCAGATGCTCCTCAAGTTTGAGGACTACAGCCGTCAGAACCAGCACACAGTAGGACCAGGAGAGGCCTGCTGGAGGAGCTGGAATTTGAATCCTACAGAATGACTGGACTTTGGAGAGAAAGGGGAAAGGGCAGGGTGGTTTCAGGGAGGGGCAGGAGCAGGAGCAATGGTGAGGACGTGGGACAACTCCCATGTGCTGGACACTGGGACGGAACCAGCAGGGTGGAACCCAATAGGAATGCTGGGAAGAGCAGGAGCTGGGGTCTGGGAGGCAGGGCCTCGAATGTCAAGCAGGGGGCCTGGCCTCCGTGGAGCAGGCCACAGAGAGTCATTGCAGGCTTTTGAGCAGAGAGTGACAACTATCTGTTCCTCTTTTAGACTCGCCAGCCGGAGAGTCTTCTCGGGTCTAGTATGTGGTGTTCCTAAGATGAATGCCTGCACTAACTTCATCCCCCAAAGCCGAGGCGACCCCTGCGATGCGTCTGAGACAGCAAGGCGCAGGGACAGGCAGCGGCAGTCGCCAGGGCCTCCCTCCTGCAGAGGGCCTCCGGAGCCCCAGCCCAGCACGGGCCGCGGCAACCACGCGCTGTGCACAGGTATTGAATTATGAATGGATATTGCCCAGAAATAATTGCAAACATTATTGCCCCCCACACGTGTGTGTCCTCTGCAGGGCTGCAGCAATAGATTTTGTTGCTTTAACACTGCAGGGTCATTATAAATTAGAGCTATCACATTAACAGCAGGCCGGCAGACGTGGGGAGAGGGAATCCCGCTTGCGAGCTCTGAAAGGGACAGACCCCTCGACCGCACACGTTGGTTACCCTCAACTTTCCCTTGCGTTTGATCTATTCCACCCGTCCCTATTAAATAACTAATTATTTAACATCTTTTAAAGCTTTGTTATATATTAGAACAGGCAGGACACAAATGAGTGCTTTTAATAATATAAAAGCCCATTAGCTTCATTTACTGTTAATGTTAAAATAAACATGAGGCAATTTAGATATACTATTCCAATTTCACGGAAACTTTGATGTTTTTTCTTTTCCAGTCACATAATTAAGGGAAAAACTACTAATGATATTAAGTTTGTACAGTGTTAATGACAGAAACAGGCACCAGCTGAAATTGCAGCCATTAATATGAAAAAATAAAATATTTAACAGGGGAGATAGATGAGTGCAATTTTAATAAACCAAAATGAAGAAAATTAATTTTGGAAAGTTCCACAGTCTTTCACATGCTACCATTACACGAGCTGTCTAATGCATTATTTTTGTGGTCTGGGTTATTTATTGATGGTCCGGAGGAATGCCCTGGTTTTTGCATATTGTTTGGTGGATGGTGAAGATTTTGCTTTTATTCATTTAATTCTTTTCCTGTCCCCTTCCTTCTACTGCCGGTCCCCAAACTGAAATGGCTTTATTTACAGCGTGAGCGTTGACAGACAGCCCTTGCCAGCAATGTGCAGGAGAGATGCAGGTAAGGGGACAGTAACCTACCGAGACAGTCAAGTAGCAACCACTGACCACCAGGGGCTGAAATGTTGGGGTGGTCTCAGAGGTGACAGCTGGTTCCCTGTGTCTGGGTGGGGACAGCCACAGCTGTCTTCAGCTTTCCCCCAGTGGACAGTCAGTAGTTTCCTGGGAGGCTGGCCCTGGTCCCCAACTTACCACTTGTACTGGGAACGTGGTGTCTACCAGAATTTCAGAATGTAACCTTATTTGGAAATAGGGTCTTTGCAGATGTAATTAAGGATTGAGACATGATCATACAGGATGAGGGTGGGCCCTGAATTCACTGAGAGTGTCCTAGTAAGAGACAGAAAAGACACACGGAGATACCAAGAGGAGGCCTGAGAAGACAAGAAGATGGGGACAGATCGGAGTGATGCTGTCACAGCCAAAGGACTTGTCTGGGGCCACCAGAAACCAGAAGAGGCAAGGGAAGGTCTCCCCCAGGGCTCTGCTGCCGCCTTGATTCAGACCTCTGGCCTCCAGAATGTGAGAGTATAAATTGATGTTGTGTTAAGCCACCAAGTTGGTGGTAATTTGTCTCAGCCGCCCTAGGAAACTGCTGAAAAGCTGCACCATAGCAATGCGCATCCCGACCAGCTCACGGGGCGCGCGAGGGCTCAGGGAGGTCTTGGCAAGACTGCCAGGAAGTGGGAGGACTGCGGCAGCGAGCCAGAGCGGGCTGAGAGGAGAGGGCGCCCAGGCTGACGGCAGACATGGTGCCTGCGGCTCCTGCGGCCTGGGACCACAGAGCTGCGCCGCAGAAGGTAGTGTGGGCGACAAAAAGAAAGCAAGAGGGAGCGACCCAGAGAAACGGGAGGAGGCCTGGGACCGGGCGGCAGGTGCGAGGGAGGTTACTGAGCCCGTGACTTGAGCCAGCAAGGCATGGAGCCTGGCTCTACCCGTGAGGCTCAGGGTGGAACTGGGCTTTGGGGAGCCAGTCCAGAGTCCATTGGTTAGAACAGGAACCTGTGAGCTGATGGCCAGTAACTGGCTAAAAGAGTGTTTACCGTGGGGGGCAGGCCAGCAGCAGCACACCCCAGCTAGACAACCGCTTTCAATACCCCCATTTTTAGCCGGGCGTGGTGGCGCACGCTCGTAATCCCAGTACTTGGGAGGCTGAGACCGGAGGATCCGGGTTCGTGGCCAGCCTCAGCTACTTAGTGAGGCCCTCCACAACTTAGTGAGACCTTGTTTCAAAATAAAGAATAAAAAATAGGGCCGGGGGTTTAGCTTGGAGGTAGAATACTCCTGGGTTCAATCCCCAGTACTGCAAAAAAATAAATACCCCCATTTTGTAGATGGGGAAATGGAGGCTAGGAGAGGGGAAATGGCTAAAATGCACATTGGGTGAGCCAGCGGATATCCAAAGCCAGGAATCGGAGACCAGAGGCCCTGTCCCTTGCTGCCACAGTAACTGCAAGGGGCAGGGGGTCCAGCTGGGCCCTGCGTGGGAAAGAGTTGGATAAAACAAGGCTTGTCGGTACGGAGCGTGGGTCAGTAAAGGAACAGCTGACCGGCTCACAGGTGGACACATTTATCTTCTCTCATGACAAGGACTTTCAGGTGGGGTGGCTCCGTGGTTTTTGGTTCCTGGCTTGGTGACGTCTTCCGGGATTCAGGCACACTCCACCTGTAGTTATTAGGTTGTATGTCAGTTCCAAATGCACCCTTCACTGTCCGCTGGGTGGCGCCACCGCCAGGAAGCAACAGACCACACCTCTGCTTGGCCAGCTGCTCCCTGCTAAGCTCTGCCGATAGGGGGCGCTTCACGCACGCAGAGGCGCCTAGCTCTCGCTTCACCGCAGCTTCTCCGCCAGGCAGAGGCAGTTTCTCCCTGTGGCGAGGCTGACTCCAAGTTGCTGGCTTTCCCACACTCACGGATACAGCCTCACCCCCTGCTATAGTCTGCATGTGGTTATTTCTGAAACGCATTCTGCAATTTGATTGCCACTTGGTGGTGTCGGGAGACAGGCCTTTTAGGATTAGGCAAAGCAGCAGCGTGGTGGTGCACGCCTGTAATCCCAGTACTTGGGAGGCTGTGACAGGAGGATTGCAGGTTCGAGGACAGCCTCAGCAAGTAATGAGACTCTCATCAACCTAGAGAGACCCTGTTTCAAAACAAAAATTAAAAATAGGGCTGGGGGTGTAGCTTAGAGGTAGAATGCCCCTGGGTTAAATCCCCAGTACCCCCACCTCCCCCCCACATAAAAGGATTAGGCAAAATAGCTGGGTGTGGTGGTGCACACCTGTAATCCCACTACTTGGGAGGGTAAGACAGGAGGATCACAGGTTCAAGGCCAGCCTCAGAAACTTAGACCATGTTTCAAAATAAAAAATAAAAAGGGCTGGGGTGTATTTCAGAGGTAGAATGCCCCTAGGTTCAATCCCAAGTAACACACACACACACACACACACACACACAAAAATTAGGCAAAGCCCTCTTGAATAGATTACTCCATTACTGGGTTCGTGGAATATCATGGGAGGGGCCTTGTTAGAAAAGCTGTCTCTGCCAGCTTGCTCTGTCTTGGCATGTGATGCCCTCTGCCATGTTATGATGCAGCAAGAAGGCCCTTATTGTATGCCGGCACCATGCTGTTAGACTTTCCAGCCTTCAGAACCGTGAGCTAAACAAACCCCTGTTCTTTATAAATTACCCTGCCTCAGGTATGTTGTTTTAGCAACAGAAAACAAACTAAGATATATCCCTTCTCAGAGTCTAGATCCGGTCCCTGCTGGGCCTTTCCTCCAAGCTCAGAGACAGACACCAGCACCAACCACGCAACCCTCTCAAGTCCGCATTTTGGCCCCATGACCCCCATCTCGGTGAAGTGTTAATAATTCCAATCTCTTTCCTATGTCCCCAGCCCTAGAAGTGGTATCTGCTTCCTGCCATTGCCGCCTCCATTTTCAGCTTTTCAGTTATTCTGTAAACGTGGTTAGCAGTGACTCATAATAAATTCTCAGTGTTAACACAGCCAGTGTGGCTCCTGATCACTGCCTGGGCCCTGCCAGGTAATACATCTCCCAGCCATGCCCTCCTAAAGTGTTGGCAGTGGTGGCTGCGACATTCCAATGGACAAATGGTCAGGCCCAGAAGCCGAAAAGGATCCCTTTCTTCTTGTCCCATGTATGTTTAAGCACAAAGGAGACGTTTCTGCAAGTTCCCCTGGCAAATTTCCCCTCACAATTTTTTTTTTTTTTTTTTTTGCGGTACTGGGAATTGAACTCAGGGGCACTCTACCTCTGAGCTACACCCCCAGCCCTAACTTTTATTCTTTATTTTGAAACAGGGTCTCACTAAGTTGCGGAGGGCCTCACTAAGCAGCTGAGGCTGGCCACGAACCTGCGATCTTCCTGTCTCAGCCTCCAAGTACTGGGATTACAAGCGTGCGCCCTCTCGCCCGGCTTCCCCTCACAATTTACTGGCCAGAATTAGATCCCATGTGCCCTCGGGCAACACCTGGCAAGGAGAATGGGATGCCTGGATTGGCACACACTGATCAGGCTCTGCCTCGCAGGGACTGGGGCTGTGTTCACTCCTATGGCCAGGCAGGAGGGGACCAAGCAGGGAGGAGGAAAGTCCAGTCTGCGGGGTGGCTCCCGCATCCCACCTTTAGTGTGAGATCCAGGTGGACAGGGTTGGGTGAGGTTGGGAATGGAGAAGGGGCACTGCCCCTTAGGAGATTAGGGCAGGCGTCACAGAGCAGGTGTGGTGTGACCTGAGATTCGAAGGGCAGGTGGACTTTCCCAGGGAACAGGTGAGGAGGACTTTCCAAAGATGTGGCCGTGCCCAGGCCTGGGTTCCCATGATGCTCACTGAGCTCGGAGCCTCGTCACCCGCCCCAGAGGAGGAAACCACCTTCGTCATGTGTCTGCTGCACAAATTTTGCCCAGCAGCGGTGCCCCAAACCACCCTACTTCCTCCCTGCCCACTTCCTCCCTGGGCCATGCCAGGCTGCAGCTTCTCCAATGAAACTCCTCATGCAGAGAGGATACCAGGATTTCCTCCTTGCCCGCTCATTATAGGAATAATTAAAAATTTTTTTTTTGTACTGGGGATTGAACCCAGGGGCTTTGTACCTTCAAGCTACACCCCCAGCCCTTTCATTTGATTTTGAAACAGGATCTCACTAGATTGCTGAGAGCCTTGCTGAGTTGCTGAAGCTGACCTCGAACCTGTGATACTCCTGTCTCAGCCTCCCAAGTACTGGGATTACAGGTGTGCGTCACCATGCCCACCTTACAGGAAATAAATTCATTAAGGAACTCATTAATGGAGTCAATTCCTTTCATTTGCATGTAACTGCTTGTCTAGGGGGGCTGGTGTGGGCCTGTGTGTGAGAGGGTGGGGACCCCCAGCAGCTCAGATGGTTGGCAGGTCATCGCTTGTTACTCCCCACCCCGACTCTGCTGTCCATGAATCAAGTCCCTGACTACAGATCAGGGCTCTGCCGTGTCACTGGGCACTTGAGCTGTAATATATGACCGGGCGTGTGCTGTGTCCCCAACAGCTGCGGAGATGGAGCCACAAGCCAAAGGGAATGCATTAAGCAATTTAACCACCCGGAAATCCAGCAGAATGAACGCACAAAGGCGTCTCGTTACTGGCTCACCCTTGCTTGCCTTTGCTCATTTGTGAACACTGAAATGTTTCTCAAATTAATTCTCACGTGGGAGCGTTGCCACGAACATGGGTCTGGGAAAATGGTCAGTCTTTCTGTCATCGAAGGGCTCACCGTCTTGTAGAGTTGAATCATTTGGTGTTTTCAAGACACATTCAACGCTGTCAGGTAGGAGGGCTTGCAAGGATGACTGGGAGTGACCACAGGGACAGGAGGGGGCAGGTGGGGAGTGGCAGCGGGAGGGGCCCCAGTTGATGGGTCCAAAGACTTGAGTCCTCTTTTCCAGATGTTGCTGTGTGTGTGTGTGTGTGTGTGTGTGTGTGTGCGTGCTCATCCTGTAAACTGGAGGATATTTAGCAGCACCCTTGGCCCCCATATGCCAGTTGTCCCCTGTCCTCAAGATGCAACGACCAAAAATGTTAGGTTGTCTAATGTCCCTGGGGACAAAAGACCCCTGTTCAGAGCCGGCGGGCTCTACATGGGTGCGGGCTCTGGGTACAGCCCCTTGGTGGTTTCTCAGACATTTCTGAAGCACCTTCCAAGTGGTGGACTCTGGGAACGCAAAGTCACGTTTTGTTTGTTTTTTTTTTCGGTACTGGGGATGGAACCCAGGGGCATTCTACCTCTGAGCCACACCCCAGCTCTATTTTTTTATTCTTTATTTTGAAACAGGGTCTCACTAAGTAGCTGAGGGTGGCCGCGAACCCGGATCCTCCGGTCTCAGCCTGCAAAGTCACATTCTTGACGGTGCTTCTCGGATGCCAAGCGCGCAGTGCGGCGGGGAGGCGGTCATCCGCGACGATCCGAGGCGATGGCAGAAGAGCACGGCGCTCTGGAAACTGAGAAGACAGCACTGCCTTAGTCCGTTTCGTGCTGCTGTAACAGACTATCAGAGCCTGGGTAATGAATTAAAAAAAAAAAAGAAATGCCTTACTTTCTCTTCTGGAGCCTGGGAAATCCAAGGTCACGGCACCACCTGATGGGGATCTTGTGTCACCGTAAGGCAGAAGGGGGAAGGGGCCAAACGCGCATTTATCAGGAACCTCTCCTGTGATCAGACATTAGCCCTCGCACGCACGGGGCAGAGCCCTCCTGACCTAATCACCTCTTGAAGGTCCCATCCCCCCCAGGACGCGCCCTGAGTCCTGCAGAGAGGCGCCTGCCAGGTGAAGTCGCAAATGCCCACACCTGTCTGAAGCCTCTATGACACCCTGCCCCCGCAGTAGGACATCGTTTGAGGTGCCAGAAGCCCTGGGGAGAACTCAAGAGTGTGTCTGGGCCTTGGGATCTCGTTGCCCATTAACACCTGGTCGGGCTAGTCCTGCAGGATGACATCTGTCACTCGCTGGCCTCCGTCCAGGCTTAGCCGAATGAATGGACACTTGCTCCGTGAGTTTCCCTGGAGGGTTTAAGTAAAGCGGTCCCCCTCTTCACTCCCGTGGCCTGTAAGTTATGGTGTGAGCGGAGGAAAGCCAGCCCTGAGTGGTGCTGGGTCTGGCCTTGCGGGGCTGAGCTGGAGATGAGGAGGGAAAAGGGGAGAGAGGTAGCAGTCTAACCCCGTGTGATCCCATTGTCCTTGTTCAGAATGTGGCCCATGGACCAGTAGCATTGGCATCTCCTCGGAGCAGGTGAGAAATGCAGAGTCTCAGGCCTGAAGCTTGACCTAGTTAATTAATCTGTATCTTAACAAGATCCCCAGTGGTTCATGTGTATTAGAAAGCCCAAGAGGCACTGTTCTAGAAAACAAGAGATCTGCATTTATTTAGGGAGGCCATTTACGTGGCTCTCCCGTGCTGGACTCTGGGGAGGGCACCCAGTGGGGAGGGTACCGTTTCCCATGGCGACTTCCTGCTGGCAAGGACATGGAAGTCCCATGGCCTTCTCCCCTGGCAGCACACCACGACTTCCCGTCCATCACTCAAAGCCTTTGACAATAAAAACTCAGGATTCCCCTCTGGGTACCCTTGCCAAACTGATCAACCAGCAGTTTCCCCTGCACCCGGCTTGCTTTCTAGTCTCTGGGTCTTTTCCTGTGGTCCCCAGTCCCTGCCAAGATGTCTCTGAGGCTAAATCTTGCAGTGCCCACTTTAAGATCACCTCATCCTGGAAGCCTAGCTTCACACTGCCAGGAAAGCCAGCTCTGTGTCCCGGGCCTCCTAAGTGCCCCTCCCATCCTTAGCACATCCCTGGCTTAGCTCTGTGGCAGGACCAAAACTACCTGAGTGCAGGAGAGGGGTGCAGCCGCTCCCCGGTGCACGCCCAGAGGAGAGCTCGGTGAGGTTTGCTCAGTCACTGGCCGCTGACCACAGGCAGCAAGCTACAGGGGTAGGGATATATGACCAGGAAGCCAGTGGGGGCCCGGTGGGCGTAGGAAAGTGGAATGAACTATGTGTTAGGCAAACAGCGTATAGTACCCAGCTTCATCTCAGGGTAACCTTTTGGGTAATAACTTACCTGACAGATAAAGTGATATAGGCCCAGAGGTGTTAAGCAACTTACCTAAGGTCACACAGCTGGCAAGCCACAGAGCTGGGATTCAACATTCTTCCATCTGGCTCTCAAGTCCGTATTTGTTCAATTATGTCACGAATTGGCCTCAGAAAATCTGGGGTGTGGGTTGTGTCATATGTGAAGCTATGATTTATCGAGCTAAAGCTAACTTTGAGGTCATGTGGTTCAGCGACTTGTTTTTACTGCTGGTACACTGAGGCCCAGAGCAAAGAAATTACTTGCCCACAGTTGTGGCAGAGTCAAGACCAGGGTCTGGTTGATGTCAGCTCCCGGTCTCTCTCCTCTGTAACCGACTCAGGGGATAAGAAAGCTCATGGGTGTGGACAGTCAGGGAAATTGTCCCTGAATGGAAGCCTTGGACCTGGGAACGGAAGGGAGTTTGCTGGCTGTCGCCTTAATGCCAAGTAAGAACCATGAGCCGTCTCGTGTAGTCCTCACCACGGCCCTCCGGATCACCTCCCATTTCCAATGGCGGGAAGAAACCTGAGTCTTTGGAATGAGCAAATAGAGATAGCTGGGGATCTTGAACAATGTGCCTTCTGAGTTGTCTCTGCCTTTTATTGTCTTTGAGCTATTTTACAACTCTGGAAGCTACAGAAAACTGATAAGGAGGCAAATAATTCTTGTCTATAGAGATGCAAATAAATGTAGTTTGTTAGAATGCAATCGATTATCACCCTGAGGATTTTGCCCATTTTGCCACTATAAACACATTCATTTCAAGTTGCCTCTGTGTGTGTGTGTGTGTTCTTTGAATTCTCCTTTGAACCAGTTTTTAATACCTTACCAATTTTCTCATTAATCAGCCAATTACATATAATGGTTTTGATACTTGTTCATCTTTATACTTGTATTAAAGTGGATTATTTTATCTTTAAAAAATTCTCGCCAGGCGTGGTGGCACACGCTTGTAATCCCAGTACTTGGGAGGCTGAGACCGGAGGATCCGGGTTTGTGGCCAGCCTCAGCTACTTAGTGAGGCCTCCGCAACTTAGTGAGACCCTGTTTCAAAATAAAGAATAAAAAATAGGTCCGGGGTTGTAGCTCGGAGGTAGAATGCCCCTGGGTTCAATCCCCAGTACCGCAAAAAAAAAAAAAAAAAA
>PVJS01000674.1:0-105328 GCA_004027185.1 Glis glis | reverse complement strand
TGAGACCCGGTTTCAAAAATAAAGTATAAAAAAATAGGGCCGGGGGTATAGCGCGGAGGTAGACCGCCCCTGGGTTTAATCCCTGGTACCGCAAAAAGAAAAAAAAAGTAATAAAGAAGGAGCCCATGGGACTGTGGAGTTGGAATTAGAAGGCCTGGGGCAAATTCTGGGTCTGCTGCTTAGTGGCCCTGTGACAACTATGAAATCACTCAGTCCTGTGTTGACCACTCCCCTCAGCCAATGGGGTTGCCTGTTTGGTAGCTACCCTGTCTGGGTTCCAGAGATACGGTAAGGATGGAGAGAGATGTCCAAGTGTGTTATAGACTGTAAAGTGCTCTAGAGAGGTCAAGATGTTGCTACAGTTGGATCTTGAATGTCCCCCAAAGGCCCAGGTATTGAAGACTTGGTCTCCGGCCTGTGGCACTGTTGGGAGGTGGTGTAACCTTTAAGAGGTGGAGCCTTGCCAGGTGTGGTAGCTCGTGTCTGTAATCCCAGTACTTGGGAGGCTGAGACAGGAGGATCACAGATTCAAGGCCAGCCTCAGCAATTTAGCGAGGCCCTCAGCAACTTAGCAAGACCCTGTTTCAAAATAAAAAATAAAATAAGGCTGGAGGTGTAGCTTGGAGGTAGAACACCCCTGGGTTCAATCCCTAGTAAAACACACACACACACACACACACACACACACACACACACACACACACACACGGTGGGACCTGCTAAGAGTTGGGTCACTAAGAATGTGCCCTTAAAGGGGCATTGGGGCCCCAGCCCCTTCCTGCCTCTTCTTTGCTTCCTGGCCACCATGAAGTGAGAAGTCTGCCTGTGTTCTTGCTGTGATGTCCTGCCTCGTCATTGGCCTAGAGGTGACAGGGCCACGCCACCACAGACCGAACCCTCTGAAGCGGTGAGCCTCGTTTTAAATCAATCTACCTCAGACATTTGTTATAGCAGCGGAAAGCCGCTAACACCGCTCCATGTGATTGTTACTGTGGTTTCTGTTCTCATCCTGAACTGTAGAGGGGATGGTGGGAAAGTTTGAATGCAGGAGCTGCTAGCCTCTCCAGTGGCCTCCTTCTCTGGGGACAAACCTGGGCTGCTGGGAACAGGGCTCCCACTCGAGCTCTCTGCCCCTCGCCACCTCCCAGCATCCTCAGCGAGGCCGGCAGTACCTGTCAGCTCCTCTTTCATTTGGAGGCACTTTCCCAGTGCAGGCCGGGTGGTGCTGGCGCTCTATAAGTCATTCACAAAGCCTTCGCATCAGCTCAGACACACTTCCCGGTTATTCAGAGCTACCTGATGATTCTGGGGCCCGGCTACCTGGACGGTTCCCCAGTTCCCCGAGATGGCTTTCCACCAGGTGGGAGTTGGTTGAAGCGCAGCCAGGTGAGCAGGTGCGGAGAGCCCCTCCTGAGGAGCAGGGGGCCCCCCCTGGCCTCCGCCCCACCTCCACCAAGAGAGCCCCACACAGCCTCTGGCGAAGGCAGGCAGAGAGGACTCCAGACCTAGCTGCGAGGTACCAGGATCACCTGGGGAGCTTTCAAAGGCTCAGCTAAATGACCCAGACCCTCTCAATCAGAACCTGAAAGGGTAAGGCCTAGGAAGGTTTATTTATTTTTTACATTTATTTATTTATTTATTTATTTATTTATTTATTTATTTATTTATATTTTTGGTACTAGGGCTTAAACCTGGGGCAATCTACCTCTGAGTTACACCCCTAGCCTTTTTATTTATTATTTATTATTTATTTATTTATTGCAGAACTGGGGATTGAACCCAGGGGCATTGTACCTCCGCGCTACACCCCCAGCCCTATTTTTTTATTCTTTATTTTGAAACAGGGTCTCGCTAAGTTGCGGAGGGCCTCACTAAGTAGCTGAGGCTAGCCGCGAACCCGGATCCTCCTGTCTCAGCCTCCCAAGTACTGGGATTACAAGCGTGCGCCACCACGCCCGGCTGCCTTTTTTATTTTGAAATAGGTTCGCGCTAGGTTGCTGAGGGTCTTGCTAAATTGCTGAGGCTGGCCTCAAATCTATGATCCTCCTGTAATCCCAGTACAGGCATGCGCCACCATGCCCAGCTTGCAAAGTTTATTTTTTATGATACTGGGGATTTAACCGAGGGGCATTCTACCTCTGAGATACACCCCTAGCACTTTTTAGTTTTGTTTTGGAACAGGGTCTTGCTAGATTTCTGAAGCTGGTCTTAAACCTGTGATTCTCCTATCTCAGCCTCCCAAGTACTGGGATTACAGGCATGTCCCACCATGCCTGGCTTGCAAAGTTTATTTTTAAAATCTCCCCCAAGGGAGGGACACCAAGAGCTGTGTGCATGTATGTTAACACCAAACTGATAATCATTGTGATGTGAGACTACAATGCACCAATAAAAATAAATAAATAAAAAAATAAAAAATAAAATTTCCCCCAAGGGCTTCTGATGCCAGGCAGCCTGGCTTGGGAACCACACTAGTAAAGCAATCTTTTTAAAAATTATTTTTATTAATAATAAGGAGAAGCCTGTGATACAGAGGTGTTCAAGGTCACTTAGGTTACCCATAGCCCCTTTTGGCTTCATTGTTCCGATGGGACAGTTTCTTCATTTTCTGAGTGCAGCTGCTCCCAGGAGCTGCTGCGGGTGAGGGAGGAGGAGCCGGAGGGGAGGAGCTCTCCGCTGCATTCCAGAGCAGATCTGGCTGAGAAAGAGCTTTAGCTCTTTAAGCCCAGCTGAATGGATAATTAAACAGATAGCAAAATGGAATGCAGCTCGCACACCTCCCGGGAGCGGGCTGGGGAGAGAATATGCTTCCCGTTGTCAGAAGGCACAGGAGGAAAAAACAACTGGGCTTGGCCGTTGGCCATTTAACAATATTGCTTTTGTAAACAAGTTGAAAAATCCAATAACTGTAAAACTTATGGCATGTCCTTAAAAGCCTGTCGCTGTTTTCCCCATAAATGAATGAGCGTTTCCGACCGAAGGTGTTCTAATTAAACAGTCCCCACCCCAGGGCGCTGAGGTCATCCCCCAGGAGGGTCTGCTCCCGGCCTGGTGGCCCCCCAGGAGCAAACTCTGAAGATGGAACCACTAGTGAATTCCCACTGAGGAGCAGCCCTGGAGCAGCCCTTCAACGGGAAGATCCATCGCTAAGAAGCCACAGAACAGTAGAAAGCCTGGTTCAAGACCTAGAAGATCCATCGCTAAGAAGCCACAGAACAGTAGAAAGGCTGGCTCAAGACCTAGAGGAGCTCATCTAGGAGCTGAGGAGCTAGAGGAGCTGATGGGGAGTCACACACACACACACACACACACACACACACACACACACACACACCAAAAAGAAGGGAGCCAAAGAGAAGGATCTATGCCCCAGTACACAGAACAGTCAGGGCTGGATGAGATTCCAAAGGCCATTTGGTCTCAAAACCCCCCACATTCCCTCTCCCCTTCCCCATCCAGCTGGAGTTGGGCCAGACAGCACAGGTTCGGGGCACACTCCTCTAGGAGCTGCCCTGACTCCAGAAAGTCAGGGTCCCTGGGGCCACCTGCACTGTAGCTAGCTGGCTACAGGTTCAGGAGTTCCAGTGACCACACTAAGACTCACAGAACTCCGGGAACCACTATGCTAATGATTATAGTGTTTTTTTTTTTTAATTGTGGCAAAATACACACACAGCATGAAATTTACCATCTTAACCATTTTTAACTGTATAGTTAAATACACTCACGTAGTTGTGCAACCAACCATCCAAACTCTTTGCACCTTCTAAAACTGAAACTCTGCTCCCTTGAAAGGACAACTTCCCCTCTCCCCGCTCCCCAGTTCCTGGAACCACCGTCTACTTTCTGTCTCTATGAATCTGACCGCTCGAAGCATCTCATATAGGTGGGACCATGCGGTGTTTGTCTTTTGGACCATTGCAATTTTTTCATATATCAAAATGATTATGAATCAGAAACAGCCAAAGGGAGAGACACAGGGGTCAAGGACTAAGAGGGTTCCAAGTGCAAACCTTCCATGGTCTTCAGGGACTCGTTACCCTATCAGCAGCGAAAGGAGGCAAACTCCTGCCAACCAGGCCGGCTCCCCGAGCTTTGGCGTCCAGAGATGTTACTGAGGCTCCATGAAGTAGGCCTGACTCCAGCATCAGACACCTGATTAAACTTAACCTACAGCCCCCTCCTCTCCCCAAGGTCAGGCTGACATCACACAGCTCTAGCCCCAGCCCGCTAATCATGTGGCTGGTGTTTCTGACATAGCCAGTCCCCTCCCTGACTCTCTGATTAGCACAAACTATTATCAGACGATACTCCTGACCCTTTGAGGGCTTAGAAGTTACCACCCAGGGACAAGGGACAAAGGCCAGCCAAATTCCTCATTAAGCATCATCCAGTGCTGTAATCCCAGCACTTGGGAGGCTGAGACAAGAGGATTGCAGGTTTGAAGGCGGCCTCAGCAACTTAGTGAGATCCTGTTTCAAAATAAAAAATAAGATAGGGCTGGGAGTGTAGCTCAGAGGTAGAATGCCCCTGAGTTCAATCCCCAGTACCAAACAAACAAACAAACAAAAAGAGCATCATCTGAATATTGTTGTTCTTATTCCATCGCTCCTGTGGGGCTTCCCAGGAGACCCCTGACTCCATTTACTGGTGAATCCCCTGGGGAGCTGGACCTGGCCTGGCCTGGTCATTTGGTTGTGTACAGCTGCTTCACCTCTCCCTGCTGTGCCGGTCCCATGTGGGCGGGGATGTCTATTGCTTTCACTGATGGAAGCCTAGGGCCTGGAAGAGTGCTGCACAGGCACATAATAGGTGCTCAGTGAATATGTACTGAATGAATATACTCCAGTCACTCTGCCTGCACCAAGAGGGTTACCGTCAGAGTCTGGGGTGCCGGGGTCCTGTGGGAGCTTCGAGGCACTATGCAAAGCCGTGGGCCAGGACTGTTTCTTTTTTCATGGCCCTGGCGGAGGCTGGGCTGGGTCTCCCAGGGAGCAGGTGCAACCTCCTCAGAGGCCCCTCTAGAGACTCTGCCTTGGCTCAAGGCAGGGACTGAGCGGAGGAGGCTGGCAGGGCCTGTGGCCCTCACAGGGAACCCAGGGGTGTGTTCCTTACAGCTCGCCAGCCCCACTGCCTCCACCCCGTTCCTACAAAGGCCTCACTCCCTGGAGAATGAGTGGGGAAAGCCGGTCTGCTGTTTCTCTTAAAGGACAAAAGGAAGAGGACAGTATGTTGCAGAGGGCCTCACTAAGTAGCTGAGGCTGGCCGCAAACCCAGATCCTCCGGTCTCCGGATCCTCCGGTCTCAGCCTCCCAAGTACTGGTATTACAAGCGTGCACCACCATGCCCGGCCCCAGACTTTTCTTCTACTTGCAGCCAAAACATCTTCACTCCGTGGTTCTCAAACAATTTAAATTAAATCTCAGTGAAAGCATTTTATACTAGACCTCAGCATACACATTTATATAGAGAACTGAAACAATTCCTAAGACGGCATGTGTAACACATTCTCATGTTTTCTATTCTCTTCTTAAACTGTTAGTCACACCTGATACCGATGGATAGATTCCATGACCAATCAATAGTCATGCACATAACTTGAAAAACACTATCCTAAAAAATATACACGTAGATGCCAGAGAGAAAGAGAGAGAGAGGGAGAGAAAGAATTAATTAGAGGAAAGGAGTCACGTAGCTCCAAAAGAGGCCGAATCACACATCTCAGATGCTGAGATATTACCAATAGCACCAACATGGGCTGGACACAAAGACAGTGGTGGAGAGGGATACAGAGAGGGAGTCAGAGAAGCAGGGACAGAGAGATGGACAGGAAGAATCAAACAGACGGAGCCCCGTACCCACAGAGGCTGACAGGATCACCCCATGAAGGGCAGACGAGGAGATGGGGGAGCCCAGGCAAGGGGAGGAGGAGACAAAGACACAGGGGGTATTAAACATGCGGTAATCCCAGTGCTTGGGAGGCCAAGACTGGAGGATTGAAATTTGAGGCCAGCCTCAGCAACTTAGGGAGGCCCTCAGAAACTTAGCAAGACCCTGTTTCAAAATAAAAATTAAAAATGACTGGGGGTGTAGCTCAGAGGTAGAATGCCCCTGAGTCCAATCCCTAGTACAAAAAAAAAAAGTGCTGTCCTTGCGGCCCCTTGCTTGACCCATGATGGAGAGTATATAGCTGCCACCCGCCCACAACGTCCCCCATGTCCCTCCCTTGACGTCCCCCTCCCTTGCCCCTCTGCCCAAAGGAGGGAAACCCATTTCCCTGGCAACAGCTGTGTTTCCTCCACAAACAAATGTCGCCTTAAAACGCTTCCGAGGAGGAGCGGATGGTAATGAGCGAACATCTGGGCGAGCGGCACACTTTGGTTGGCGGCAGCTCGGGAGCCCGCCAAGTGACTGTTTCCTAACGTTCACCAATCCCGGCACCTGCTATTCGCAATCAGGCTGATACCACTCGGCTCCATTAGCAGCAGATGCGGGCGGAGCGAAGGCGGCGGGGAGGGCGCCCTGGCCCGGTGTCCCTCTGCGCTGCTCAGCACCCTAAGTAGTCTCGCAGCCTCTGCCTTTGCACCGAGCTCATTCACTCACTCACTCATTCATTCATTCATTCATTCATTCATTCATTCATTTATTCATTCACTCAATCACCCAGCTCTCTGTGCTGTGCCTTGGGGACACAGATCTCAAGGACGAAGGACACATCCTTCCCTCGGGTTGAAGAATGTGTCCGAGACAGACACTTCCTCCCTCTAACACAGGTGTTGGCAGATGTGTTCTGTGAAGGGCCAGGTAGTCAATATCTGGCTTTGCAGGCTGCTGGGTCTCTGTCACAACTCTGCAACTCTGGTTTCGCAGTGTGAACACAGCTGTGGACACTATGTAAGAGAATGAGCAGAGCTGTGCGTTAATAAAACTTTATTTAAGCCAGGTGTGCATGGTGGCTTACACCTCTAATCCCAGTAGTTGGGAGGCTGAGACAGGAGGATGGCAGGCTCCAGGACAGCCTCAGCAACTTAGGGAGACCCTGTTTTGAAAATAAAAAATAAGCCGGGTGTGGTGGCATATGCCTGTATCCCAGTACTTGGGAGGCTGAGACAGGAGGATCCCAGGTTCGAGGACAGCCTCAGCAAGTAGCGAGACTCTCATCAACCTAGTGAGACCCTGTTTCAGAATAAAATAAAAATAGGATTGGGGATGTAACTCAGAGGTAGAATGCCCCTGAGTTCAATCCCCAGTACTACAATAAATAAAAATAAAAATAAAGTAAAATAGGGCCGGGGGTGTGGTTCAGAGGTAGAATGTCCCTGGGTTACTGGGGGCAAAAAAAAAAGAAAACCCACACAAACTTTACTCACAAAAATGGAGACCCCTGATATAGGATAACATCCTGATTTGAGGAATTCACATCTTGGGGTGTCTGTCTTGGCCGACCCTCACCTGCTCACTGCACAAGCCCTACCTGGGTCCCTGAGGACAGGCTGGCTGGACCAGGGCGGCGCCTGGCCAAGCTGGGCCTCTGGGAGTCTCTCCCGGGACATGAGGATTGGGCTAAGAGGGCAAGGCTGGGTCCGGCCCTCTTCCTCCTGCTTCCTGGACAGAGGAGCGGAGAGGGTGGGGCTGTAGAAAGCGCAGGGTGGCGATGGTCAGGTGGTTTGTGTGCCCTACTCCCCAGCCCCGCGTGTCAAAATCGCAACCCTCAGAGTGTTAGGAGGTGGGCCTTAGGTAGGTGGTTAGATCATGAGAGAGACCCTCGGCCCTTCCACAGTGTGAGGACACAGCAGGAAAGGCTGTCTATGAAGCAGGAAGCAGACCAGTGCCAAACACGGCCTCTTGCCAGCGCCTCCACCTGGACCTGCTGCCCTCCAGAATCGTGAGAAGAAATGTCTACTGCGTATAAGCTGCCCAGGTGAAAGTAGTATTTTCTATCCTGAATGGACTCAGACAGGAATGAGGCTGAGAGAGGAGAGAGACTGCCCGGCATCCCAAAACCCTTTCACACTGTCCCCAAATCCCAGCCCCGTGTCCCCAAAGCTCACATGGACCCTGATGAACAGGTCTGCCTTTGGGTTTGTACTGGCTCAGTCTGGTACCTGCTCCAGCCAAGCCAGCCAGCATGGCATTTTGAACCACTTTCTGCCTTTGTACGCCATTCATGCAGTTAATTAATTAATTCACTTATTTCTTGGTCCTGGGGGTTGATCCCAGGGACATTCAACCTCTGCACTATTTTTTTTTTTTTGCGGTACCGGGGATTGAACCCAGGGGCGTTCTACCTCCGCGCTACACCCCCGGCCCTATTTTTTATACTTTATTTTGAAACCGGGTCTCACGAAGTTGCGGAGGGCCTCACTAAGTAGAGAGTAAGAGAGAGAGAGAGTAAGAGAGAGAGAGAGAGAGAGAGAGAGAGAGAGAGAGAGCTGAGGCTGGCCGAGAACCCGGATTCTCCGGTCTCCGCCTCCCAAAGTACTGGGATTACAAGCGTGCACCACCACGCCCGGATCTTCTACACTATTTTTTATTTTGAAACAGAGTCTTCCTAAGTTGCTGAGGGTCTTGCTATGTTGCTGAGACTGTCCTCCAACCTGCAATTCTCCTGTCTCAGCCTCCCAAGTACTGGGATTACAGGCACATGCCACCATGACCGGCTTATAATTATCTTTTTTTTTTTTTTTTTGCATGCTGAGGATTGAGCTCAGGGCCTCACACATACTAAGCACATGCTGTACCACTAAGCCATACCCCACCCTTATTTTTTATTTTGAGACAGGGTCTCGCTGTCTCACTAGGTTGTCGAGGCTGGCCTCAAACCTGCCATCCTCCTAACTCAGCCTCCCAAGTACCGGGATTATAGGCACACATCACCATGCGTGGCTATCAGTTAATTAGTTTTTGTGCCAGGGCTTGCCCAGTGGTAGATATATATGCAAATGAGGGTACCTTACCCTCTAGCAGCAGATGGGTAATGCAGTAGGGAGATGGTCAGCCTTCTTTGTTACTCTAGCACAACCCTCAATGCGCTGATAAGGAGTGCATATGTTGCCAAGGAATGAGTGGTAGGGAGCAGGAGGAGGGGGAAACCTGAGAGCCTGGCAGAAGAGGGGTCATTTGTAGGGTGTGGAGAGTGAGTGGACTTTAAAAGGGAGGTGACATGAGTGGAGAGCAGCATTTTCTAACCCAGGCTCACCCAATGCCACTCTAGGGAGAATTTTATGGTATCCATTCCCCGCTTCTCTACCCATAGACCTCCAGTTCCATCCAAGTAATAGTGTGCCTTTAAAAATTACTCAATCTCCATCTCCCAGGCTCCTTTGCAGCTAGGGCAGTCATGGGACATACTTCTGGCCAATGAGATATAAGCAGAAGTCTGTTGCAAGATGCTTCCAGGATATAAGGTTTAGATTCATTCTCTCTCTTTGCCTTCTCCTTCTTCCTGCCTGGTATGTAGCTATAGTACCCGAAAGGGCTGCAGCCACTTGCAACCATGAGAATGGAAGCTATGTGTTACGCATGGCAAAGAAGAAGTGAGAAGGAGCTTGGGCCCCAGGGCCATGTCTGAGCCATCACGTCCGCCCTGGACTGCCCACTTCTGTCCTGTTCCTGGCTACTTACTATTCAGGGAGGTGGTTCTCTTACTTGCAGCTCAACACATTCCTAAGTCAATGGTTTATGGCAAAAGGATCGTGGGGACCCAATAAGCTCGGGCATGCCAATTTCCACTGTCAGAGATTCCCAAGATATTAGATTATTGTTGGCTCTGAGAAATCTTAACATCTGCTTCCCCAAATGCTTGTCTATCAGTAGCCCCCCACCTTTTCCAGGACACCAGTGGGTGACCCATGGAACACATTTGGGAAAACACACTATAGAGGAAAGAGCATAGACTTTGGAGTCAAGGGAGATCTGGGTTGGAATGCTGTGTGGCTTCAGACATGTCACCTAACCTCTCTGAGTCTGAGATTCCTACTCCATAAAATGAGGAAGGGTCACAGAGGTTGAAGATGATACAAGGAAAGCACCGGACACTAGTCAGTCATCAACTATTTTCATCAGCGGCTAGGATCATGTTTTGGAAGAACATGGCATTAGGGACAGGAGACCCAGGCTTGAGTGGTTGTACTGTCCCTTCCTCGGTGACGCCGGGCCTGTGACTTCACTTCCCAAAGCTTCTGTGTTCTGAACTCAGAGCAGAGATAATGCCTACTTGGGCCAGAGGATGTGTGCAAAAAAGGCTGGCCCAGGAGGATGTTCTCACGGTGCCCATGGGGCTGTGGGAGCCCCAAGCTCTGTCACCAGCCCCTGCAGGCCAGCTCTGTCCCCAAGATGACCGTGAGGCCCCAGCAGGCAGCTTAGCAAGCTGGGCGGGATGCACGTCCGCCTTTCCATATCGTCGGGTGCCTGCCTGGTCTCCTCACCCTCCTCTCCACCTTCCCTCAGGGATCTGCCGCTGACCTGCATGCCCACCGCAGCCCTCGGCCCAGCCAGCCCCATCTCCTAGGCTGTACCCTCAGAGCCCGGGGCGCCAGCCTCTGCTCAGCTGGTCCCCACCCAGCAGCCACAGCACGAGGGTCACACGAGGGCACAGGCGTGTGCTAGGAAGATCCTGACGGAGTCTGGACGCTTCACACGAGGCCTTAGGAAATCACTTCCTTTCCAAGCCTCAGTTTCCCCTCTGTAACAGGAGGCTTTGCAACACATAGTCCCCCCCCCCTTTTTTTTAAACAGGGTCTCACTAAATTGCTGAGGCTGGCCTTGAACTTGTGATCCTCCTATCTCAACCTCCCAAGTACTGGGATTACAGGTGTGTGCCACCACAGCCGGCTGCAGCATACAGTCTTGAAAATGGAGATGGAGATTATGAGATTTGCTTCACAGGATTGTGAAGAAGATTACGTGAAAAATATGTATACCCGTAAGCACGTTTATAAACGATGACAGGCAGTATTCCCGGGTAATGATCACTCCCTTCGTCTTCCTGGCTTCACTTTCGCGGCCTTTCATTCTCCCTGGGGGCCCTGACCTCTCTTCAGAGCCTCCTCTAGGAGGAGCACAGCACTATCTACACGGTGGTGCCTCGCTTAACCTGGGGAGAGGCCCGGGGAAGGCTTCAGG
This sequence comes from Glis glis, assembly GCA_004027185.1. Lineage (NCBI taxonomy): Eukaryota > Metazoa > Chordata > Mammalia > Rodentia > Gliridae > Glis > Glis glis. The sequence goes on along the minus strand of PVJS01000674.1, from coordinate 94,204 downwards.
GACCCGCAGATTGACGTGATCACAGAACCCAAAGAGCCTCACCTGCTGTGCTGCACCCCCAGGGCACATCCCGACCCGCAAGCTCAGCTGCGTTACAGTCAAAATGAGTCTGACACGTCCTCGAACCCATCAGGACCCGGAGACGTCCAAAACACCCTGGATCACCTTGTGACTATAGGCTGAGGTCATCCCCACACCCTCCTCCTACCACCTCTCACGAAAGTCTCCTATAAAGGAGGGGCAATGAGCCCCCAAATGCATCTCTCACTCTGGAGGTGGCCCACATTCTCCCTTTGAGTGTGTATCTTGCATTCTTAAATAAACCTGTCTGTAGCTCTGCCCGTGTCGGTGCCACGACCTGAACTTCTCTTCCCCTCTCACTCATAAATAGACCTGTGATTAGAAGAAGCGCTTGGCTGGGTGTGGTGGCGCACGCTTGTAATCCCAGTACTTTGGGAGGTAGAGACCGGAGGATCCAGGTTCGCGGCCAGCCTCAGCTCTCTCTTTCTCTCTCTCTCTCTCTCTCTCCCTCTCCCTGTCTCTCTCTCTACCTAGTGAGGCCCTCCGCAACTTCGTGAGACCCGGTTTCAAAATAAAGTATAAAAAAATAGGGCCGGGGGTGTAGCTCGGAGGTAGAACGCCCCTGTGTTCCATCCCTGGTACCGCAAAAAAAAAAAAAAAAAAAAGAAAGAAGCTTGGCCACAGGGTCACAGCCGCCCAGCAGCGCGGCCTGGACTCCTCCACGTCTTTGTTTCTCTCCAGCTACCACTCTACACTCAGGGCGCCCATCTGTCAAAAAGATCTGGACATTTCTAGTTGGCTTTCTCCATGGGGAATGTTGGAGGGGTGTTTGGGGGCAGGTGAGATTGGCATGAGAGGGGTGATGGCCTGGGCTTCATTGGGGTTTCCGGGGCCAGGCCTCCTCCTTTCAAGCTCCCCCACCCTCAAGGAAGAGAAAACACGGGCGTCATGTGTGGACCCCCCCTTTTGTGTGTGTGTGTGTGTGTGTGTGTGTGTGTGTGTGTGCTGGGGATTGAACCCTGGGGCATTCTACCTCTGAGCTACAGCCCCAGCCCTATTTTATTTTTTATTTTGAAACAGATTCTCATTAGGTTGCGGAGGGCCTCACTAAGATGCTGAGGCTGGCCTTGAACCTGTGATCCTCCTGTCTCAGCCTCCCAAGTACTGGGATTATAAGTGTGCGCCACCACACCTGGCTGCAGACCTTGCTCTCTAGAAGGAGATCCCCAGGCCCTCGGGCGGCTCCTCAGAGAGGCCTTAGGCCCCAAAGCAGAGCCAGCCTAGGTGGGGCAGGGGGACCAGGGCCTCCCTCCTCCCCTCCAGCCCCGACCTCGCACAGTGGCACTGGGCATGCGCTTGAGATTGGAGGACTCTGGGACCAGCGTGGCACCCAGAATCCCTTAGAGAATGGTCAGCTCAGGGACAGAGAAGAGCAGAGGAGAGCAGAGTGAGGAGCCAGTCCCGCCTCCCTGCCCATCCGTCTCCGCCTCTGCCCTCTGCCCTTCTGAGTATAGAGCCCAGCCCTGGCATAGTAGCACCCACCGGCAATCCCAGCACTGGGAGGCTGAGACAGGAGGATCCCAGGTTCAAGGCCAGCCTCTGCAATTTTTTTTTTGTTTGTTTTGCGGTACCGGGGATTGAACGCAGGGGCATTCTACCTCCGCGCTACACCCCCGGCCCTATTTTTTATACTTTATTTTGAAACTGGGTCTCATGAAGTTGCGGAGGGCCTCACTAAGTAGGGAGAGAGAGAGAGACATGGAGAGAGAGAGAGAGAGAGAGAAAGAGAGAGAGAGAGAGAGAGAGAGAGAGAGAGAGTTGAGGCTGGCCGCAAACCCGGATCCTCCGGTCTCTGCCTCCCAAAGTACTGGGATTACAAGCGTGCGCCACCACACCCAGCTCAGCCTCTGCAATTTAATGAGACCCTGTTTCAAAATAAAAAATGCTGGGGGGAATGCTCCTGGGTTCAATCCCCAGTCGCGAGTACACACACAGCACATTAGCTGCTGCAGTGGCACATACCTATAATCCCAGCTACTCAGGAGGCCGAAGTTAAAGGATTGCAAGTTCGAGGCTCTCCTGGGCAACTTACTGAGACCCTGTCTTGAAATAAAAAATAAAAAGGGTTGAGGGTTTAGCTCAGTGGTAAAGGGCCTCTGGGTTCAACCCTCTGGGTTCAATCCCCAGTACCACAAAAAGGAAAAAAAGTCTGGCGGCCACATTTACCACCATCCTGGGCCCCCTTCTTTGGTTCCAGGCCTGGCAGAAGGGCCAGCAGGGCGTCCCGTGTCTGTGTCCCCTGTGTGTGGGAAGCCCGCTCCTCAGGACACAGACGCTCCCCGCCACCTGCCGCCCTGTGTGGAGGGGCACACACTCCCAGCCAGCAAAGATACTGTTTTTTCTCTTTAAATGATGCTTTAAGAGAAAATACCCTCCGCTCTGACTCAGCTAACACGGACTGAGCACTGACGAGCTGCCAGGCTCCTCACATACTCTGCTCCGTCTTGAGAGGAGGCCGGGCCTGGCAGCCATTCCCTCTCAGAGGGGCCCTGCACCCCAGGGCTGCTGCACCAGGATGGGGTGTCAACGTGGCACAGCAGCTCTCTCGTGAGGCTCAGACCTGCTTTTCCCAGAACCCCCTCCCTGTGCTGCTCCACTAGGTAATATTTGCACTATGGGAATGAGTTTAGGGCTTGGGTCAGGCCCGGGACACGCAGGCCTCCCACAGGTCTAAGCTTGCCCCCCTCCCACCTGTCCCACGTCCTGCCCCTCTTTCTGACTGCTAGCACCAAGGGCCATTGGCGGCCCCCAGGCGACCCCAGAGACCTGCACAGGGGCCACGGGCCCCCCAATTCCTCTCGCTTGCCCTCTGCGGCCCCACCTGGATGGCCAGGTGCAGTTTCTCTGATTCCCCAAAGGCCATGCCCTGAAACCCCAAGATGCTGTGGCTAGGCGGCCGAGCTACAATCCCGCTCAGAGAAGCCGCGGGGCGTAGTGGCCAGAACGCAGCAGACATGTCCCAGCCCTGTCACTTACCTCCTGCGAAAGCTCAGATGAGTCACCGCTCCCCAGGGAGCTTCAGTTCCCCATCTGGCAAACGTGGGCAAAATAGTTGCCCCTACCGGGTAGCTTCGAGGGTTTGAGATCGCATCCCGAAGCAGCTGGCCCTGAAAGTGCCTTCCAAGTGGTCAGGGGCGCAAGGACCCGTGTGAACACTTGTATTACTTGTTTTCTAGAACGCATGCCCTCTGCACAAAGAACGGATTGAAAAAATAATGAGGAGAAAGAAATGAAACTTGAACTCCAAGTGTCTGCCGCGCCCACTGCCAGCGCCCCAGAGCCCTGTCCCTCTCTGAGGAACCTGCTCGCCTCCCCCCTGCCCCACTCTGACATCTCTGCAGGGGGCCTGAGAAATGAAACAGTCTTCACTCTCTGGCCTGGATCTTCAAGCCCCCTCACCCCTCCACAAGGGCGCATTGCACAGCACTGATAGTCTCCCCCTCAGCCCTACAAGAAGTTTGCCCACAGTGTCCCAGGGCCTGTCGTCCAGGTTGCTGCATTGACACTGACGCTGCCCCTTCCCCTGCAGATGAGGGACACAGGGCCTGGTCTCTTTCCTCTGTCGCTCCACTCTGCCGGCTGCACCCAGAGCCACCAAAGACCCCTGCCCTGTCCCCTGGCCCCCATTACCAGCTGTGTTAGTCAGCTTTCTGTCACTATAATGAAATGTCTGAGATAATTAACTTATAAGGAGAAAAGGTTTATTTGGGCTCTCTGTTTCAGAGGTTTCAGTCCATGACCTATTGACCCCAGGGTTTGGGGCCTGTGGTGACACAGCACACTTGGCAGGAGAGCACGGTGGATCAACCACTCACACCATGAGCCAGGGAGCAGAGAAAAAGAGGAAGGAAAAGGAGTCCCACTGTCCCCTCCAAGGGCAGCTTCCCAGTGGCCTAAGGGCCTCCCAGTAGGCCCCACCTAAGAAAGGTTCTATTACCTCTTCGGTTCGAGGCCAGCCTCAGCAATTTAGCAAGACCCTCAGCAACTTAGGCAAACTCTGTTTCAAAATAAAAATAAAATAAGAGAGCAATCCAAACTATAGCAGTAGCCCAGCAAGGCTCTGCCTGCCCAGGGGAGCCGGCCAGGACCCCACCTCAGAACTCACAGTCCCTCATTCCCCTCCCAGCAGCGTATGGAGAGGCACCCATCCTCTTCCAGGTACCAGGCTACCCTTTCTGACCCTCGAGGCACCCCATCCCCCACCCCACAACCTTCCTACCCCAGAGAAAAGGAGACCCACCTCCAGGATGCCCAAACCAGGTGACAGGGCCATTCCCCTCCTCTCCCCCCCGGAGCTCACGGGCTTGGACTCCCACCCCTGGGGTGAGGCAGAGAGGTGCCTTCATTTCCCTCCACCACAAACACTATTAAATAATCTTTTTGAACAATTCACCTGTAGCCCACACTGCTCAGGCCCTGAGACACACCTCCACCCCGATTCCTGCATCTCTGCAGAAGGAGCCGGTTTCTGGCTAGCTGGCCACCAAGTGCCCGGCCACCTAGGTGGACTTAGCTCCTGATTCCGACCACGCTCACTTCAATTTGCTAAGGGTGACACTAAGTGAATTTGCACTCATTGCTCTGATAAGGGTCAGGTCCAAAGTGGAAGGGGCAGGAGAGACCACAAGGACTCGGAATCGATTAGGAAGTGAGCCCATTTGCAGGGGCAGAGTGACCATAGGCTTTATCATCCTCTTGGAGGATTACCTACACTTGGTGGAATGACCAGATGATTTCTCTTCCAGAAGGGGACACTTGTGAGAGAGGAGGAGGGGTCGTTAGTAATTATGCGGGGCAGCAGGTGTAGATCGGGTCCTCCCCAGGCCGCCTCGGACATGTGGTCATCCACTAATTGGAAACTGGGATCTATTATTTTTCTCTCATTAGCTCCTGCGAAAGTCTGGGCAAGTTTCATGGCCTCCGATGTACAAACAAAGAAACAATTTGAGAGCAGGAAGCTGAGAGGCCCGAGGCCGGGCAGAGTGTCGGGGGAAGTCTCAGCCCTGCAGCTGGCTCTGCCCTCTGCAGCCTCGGCACTGGCTGGGTCCCTCGTCAGAGCACCCACCCAGGGGTCAGTCCTCAAGGCAGGTACCAGCATTCGGCCCAAAAAGTGACAGTTCTGGGACTTTGAAGGCAGAAGACTCAGGTATCTTTATGGTCCAGGTGAGGCGAAACCCCAGGACGGAGGCAGGGGACTGGATGAGATGACCTTAGAGGGTACTGCACAGGATCTGGAAGGGTAACACTCCTAGACCCCACCTGGTGCCAAATCCTGCAGTGTGCTGAGAAAGCCACAAGAGGGAGCCATCGCACCAAAAAAGACAGAGACAAATGGAAATATTCAGAGCCAGAGCCAACATCTTTTCACTTCTTGTTACCTGTAGTTTGTTTGGTTACATTTAATTTTTTTTCATTTTGAAATGTAATACATGCATAAAAGTAGCAAGTATAGTACAAGTAAGTATCCCCTTGAACCATTTAGAGTAAGTTGCAGGAATGCTTTCCAAGTCTACCTCTTTCTTCTTCCTTCCTTCTTTCTTTTTTTTTTTTTTGTGGTGCTGGGGATTAAACCCAGGGGCATTCTACCTCCAAGATATACCCCTGCTCCTTTTTCTTTTGTATTTTGAAATGGGCTCACTAAGTTGCTGAGGGTCTCACTAAATTGCCAAGGCTGGCCCAAACCTGAGATCCTCCTGTCTCAGCCTCCCAAGTACTGGGATTACAGGCATGCACCACCACACCCAGCCAAGTCCACGGAATTCTTCAGTGCGCATTTCCTGCGAACAAATGCACCTCGACTAGCCACGTTACAGCCATCAAAGTCAGAAAAGCGTCGCGAGCCCCAGATCCACCTCATCCTCAGCCCCACTTGTGTTTTGCCAATTTCTAGGCTGTGCTCTTTGTAGCAAGAGTGTCCGCATCAGAGCTGTGCTTACGCAGTCTGTCAACTCCCTTCAGTTTCCTTCAGTCTAGAACAGTTCCCGGATGCTTCTCATGACCCGGGTCCTGCGTGGCTGGCAGGAGCCCTGAAGGCTGCTCTGTGCTGTCTTCTCATTGCAGCTCCCGGCCACCCCAGGATGTTCACTGGGATCTCTGACTCCAGCGGCATTTGCCACACTTCTCCACTGCGATGTCACTCTCTGACCTCTGGCACTGGTAAGCACATGCATGACAGGTCTTTTGACACCATGTGATTATCCAGTCCAGTCAACAGTTCCCTCCATTTCCACATTTATAACTTTTTTTTTTGACAGGGCTCCCATTATCTTTCATGCATTTACTTATGCTACTGATACACTCCTCCTACAGGTAACCAGTCTCCAATCTCTGCCATCCCCTCCCACTGAGGGTTCCGTCTTTGCCCCTCTCAGACTGTGACGCTCTTCCACAGCCCTGCAGCTGCCCCCTCTCCAGGGATGCTAGCTTTGCCTGTGCATGTTGCATGTGGTTCATCAGGCTGCTCAGCCCACCCGGGCTGTAGCACAGTGTGGGCAGCCTCCTCACACTGACCCTTTTCTCTGGGCAACCCGGGCCTCCACTGTCAAAAGGACACCTATATTCTATAGCTCTACCTTGATGGATTTTGAACTATTGAAGAGGTGAAGAGGAAGAGCTATTTTTTGGTAGTATCCTGTTCTTGTTTCATGATTTTACCCTCACCTCACATATTTCAAAGGGTACTAATGACAAGTTTTGCTTGCAAATTCTTCCCCTTGCAGAGTCTGAGGCCTCTGAAATGTTCTTTTGCTTGTTTTGTAACTAGCAACTTTTCATATTAGGGGCTCTCTTCAGCTGACTGGGCATCTCTGGCAGACTCCCCTGGCATGGTATGGAACTGGTCAGCTGACCAGAAGCTCCAAGCATGGCAGTTCTGGGGGCTTGTCAACTGTGATAGTCTCTATGGGGCAGTCTGCCTGGGTCCTTGAGTTGGGGAGCTCCTAACGTCAGATCTGCAGGACATTATTATTATTATTATTATTATTATTATTATTATTTTTGGTGGTACTGGAGACTGAACTCAGGGGCATTCTACCTCTGAGCTATATCCTCAGCCCGATTTTATTTGTTTGTTTATTTATTTATTTTTATTTTGAAACAGGGTCTCACTAAGTTGCTGAGGCTGGCTTTGAACCTGTGATCCTCCTGTCTTAGCCTCCCAAGGACTGGGCTTACAGGTATGTGCCACCATGTCCAGCTTGAAGGCCATTCTTCTTGAGCTGCTCAGATTCTGCAGGAAAGACTATACTCATCTCCTGCCTGGAGGGGAAAGTTGACTGCCAGGGCTCGGGGGCTGAACAGGGGCAAACAGGTGAGGGTAGGTGAGTTCCGACCACGATGCCCTCACTCAGCTCTCCTGCTTTTGCTGACGTTCATCTGGCAGGAGAGCCTTCCGTTTCCCCCATCAAGAAAATGCCCCCCAATCTTTTTTAGGTGGGGCAAGGGACAGACATCTAGATGCTTAGAGATGGAAAGAGCCTCTAGGTCTACCTTCTTCTTAGCCTTCCAGTCAGTTCCCTTGCTTTAGCCCCTCTCTTCACTGCCACTTCTAGAAGTATCTGGAGTCCCAGGTCCTGAGCCTTTTAAAGATTCTACACTGTAAACCAGCTTGACTCTTGGCTCTCCCCACTACCGGGTTAATATTCAGTTTTCTTGGATTTCATTTATAGTAACCCATCTGCTTTCTGTCTGCCAATATTTTATTACTATCCTTTCTCTGTCCTCTTATCTATAATGGTGTGTGTGTGTGTATGTGTGTGTGTGTGTGTGTGTGTGTGTGTATCTACATATGTATACAGACATACATTTTATATATATGTATATATACATGTATAGATATATATTCATACATATCTGTATACATTTATATATACACATTTATATAATGTATACAGATATACCTTAGATATTTATATCCAAATACATTTTGTGTAATGTATACATATATACATTATGTATGTATACAGATATATATTATATCAATGTTTACTGTTTTTCTGGTGTGCCCTGGGGAGGCAGCAGAAATAGAAGTGGTGTCTAATCGTGTAATCATTCCCCTCTTTAGCCCCAGGCCAGATTGACTTGGTCACCATCTGTATCCATCCCAGCCCCCACCTGGGCTGTGAGACTCTGGCTGGACGTCTGGGAGAAACTCAGTACATCTTCCACAGGCAGATTGTCCTTTCTGCAAAGGCTCTGGCCAAGAGGGGATCTGTGACACCTTGTCATCAATTACTTATTCAACATGTCACAGATGAGCGTGGCTCCAGCCAGGACTTCCATCCCGAGGGTCTGCTGACCTCACGCTGCCCCTGGAGAACCTGGGCAGCCACACTCAGGGGCAGGATGTTGTCAACTGTTTCAGCTCCCAGCCCAGCTATCCCCTCGCCTGCCCTTGTGTGGACTTTCGACTACCATGCCCACAAAGGTACTGTGGGAATGATTAGTGCTGGTCTCCCCCTGTTCCAGGTGTTTCTTAGCACCTGGCAGATTGGATTGGGTCATGTGACTCCTTCTGGCCAATGACTATGGGCAAAAATGATGTGTGTAATTTCTGAGCTGGACCCTGTTATCACTGATGCAAGACCTTCCAGAGCCTTCTCTCTGCTGTGGGGATCAGCAGAGATTCTCTCTGCTGCAGCCTTCTCTCTGCTGTGGTGGTTGTTCTGTCAGGCTGGTTCTCAGAGTGAGAACCCACAGAAGTCCCGGACAACCTGAAACAGTTATAAGAGAGAGGCAGGCCTGGCGTAGGCCATGGACATGTGTGGGCTGTTTGTTATAGCAGCATAACCTTGCTTCCCTGACTGATACACCTCGTAGAATTGGGAGGGCTCAGTGGTAACACGTGAACATGCACAGGTACTCGGGAAATGTGGCCTCTTTGGTGGCTCCAGGACACCTGAGAAATTCAGGGTGTGTGGCTCAGGCAGAAGTTCCATGCCCAGCCACCAGAGACAGAGGTCACCCAGGGGGTGACATGGGCACATCCATTCAGCTCCTGACTCAGGGACGGCTCAGTGGATGTGGACCGGGCCAGGAGCCGCAGTCTGGTTGGGGTCCCAGACACAAGGGTCATCTTATGTAATGTGGTGAGAAGCAGGAAGACAGTAGTGCTGATAGTTTCAGGGTGCTGAGCCCCCTGAAGACCCTGGGAGAGCCGTGGCCATCTGTGCACACACCCTCATGTTTTTGCACACACTTTTGGGGGTGCTCAGGGCCTGACCAGGGAAGCCCAGTGGGTGGGTTGGCTGACAGGCTCCAGGCCGTGAGTGGCTTCAGTCAGCAGCCAGAGCCGCATGGCCACAGAGCCTGGGTCCCCACCCCCAGCACCTTCCAGCTTAGGTGTTGGAGACGAAGAACTCACCACCCAGGTAAAGAGCTGTGGCCTCTGGGAATGGTGGTCCAAATAGGGTTTGGTGAATTTAGAGCTGATAGTGAACCTGAGGGGAAATCCAAACCAACCCTGAGAGACTTAACCCACTTCACCTGTTCTTAATTACTTGCTTTTAGACTTTAACAATCATCAATTTAACCAGGCCTGGTGGCACACTCCTGTAAGCCCAGTACTTGGGAGGCCGAGACAGGAGGATCGCAGGTTCAAGGCCAGCAACTTAGTGAGACCCTCAGTGACTTGGTGAGACCATGTTTCAAAATAGAAAATGAAAAGGGGGAGTTGCTTGGAGGTAGAATGCCCCTGGCTTCAATCCCCACAGCCCCCCATTGACATGGCGTCTATCCTGGTCTTGGTGTTATCGCAGGTAGCGCTCAGGGCCCTGGAACGAAGCCCAGGCTCCGTCACTAACTGGTGATTTGACCCTGGGTCTCAGTTTTCTCATCTGCAGAATGGGGATAGTACGAGCACTGGCCTCCCCCATGGGACCCCTGTGAGGCTCGAACATGAAAAGGACGGGCCTTTCAAAACCTGCCGGGTTGTTAGGAACCCAAGTCTATTCCAGAGTCTGATCAGAGCAGATAACTGTATCCCCATTTTATCCCATTTTAGCAGCGAGGAAACCCAGGCACAGAGAGGTCGTGGCCTGTGAGTGGCCTGGGTGTGGCAGAGCCAGGGTCGCAGTCTGGGTCCTGTGCGCCTGAATCCGGTCTCTGCTTTTCCTAGTCACTTCCCTACAGACCCCATGAGAAGAACACCCCTCTGGAGTCCGCTCGGCAGGGAAGGCCTTGCCCAGCCCTCGGCTCCACTGTCCTGTGAACACGTGAGCACGGAAGGTGACGTCACCGTCAGGTGCAGGGGGTCCTGGCTGGCCTAACGCATGGCGTTCAGGGGACAGAGTGAAGGCTGGAGTGTAACACGCGCAGGTGAACGCGGCTCCTTCTGATCATGAAAGCGGCCTTATGCCATGTGCCAAGGGACCCGGCGACTCACGGAGGCCTTGCTACAGCGATTCAACATGCCATATCTCCAAATACTCCCCAAACCCAGCCCCGGTGACTAAGCCTGCCTTAGTCAACAAGCAAGTCAACATGCTGGGGACATTTGGTGGGTGAAAGCTGTCGAGGATGTTGGGGGGTGTGGGGTTTTCTGGCACCAGGAGCGGGGTGACTAACACAGGCATCATGGGAACAGCCCCTCCTACTCATGCAGTCTTGATAGTCTTCAAAACATTTTGTACACATCTCGCTGATCCCCGCAGCCATTTGGGAAGCTAGTGAGGGCAGAACTCTTCACCCTGGGGCGCAGAGAGGCTTCGGAGTGTGGATGGCAAGTAGACTGCACTCAAGCCACCCTCTCTATTCCCCTGCTCGAGGCAGACATCGTTAATCGATCATACCACTCTCCCTGGTTCCTCTGAGATGAGGCCTCAGAATCCTTCTCAATATTGCCCTTCAGGCAGGCACTACCAATCGACTGAGAACTGCCATCCCTGGTATAGTGAAAGCCAATTACCTATGCAGCTGACCCTCCTGCCTCTCTGAACTCAGCTGATGGCAGGCCTCTTCTGTAGGTTGGGATAGAGAATGACACATTGCGGGACAAGGCCTGGAACACAGGGAACTCTCAATAAATGATAATTGATATTAATTATTAGTTTTCTAGTGTTTAGTGTAATTTTTTTTGTGGTACTAAAGATTGAACCCAGGGGTATTCTACCTCTGAGCTACACTCCCAGCCCTATTTTAGTTTTTATTTAAAACAGAGTCTCACTAAGTTGCAGAAGGCCTCACTAAGGTGCTGAGGCTGGCCTTGAACCTGCGATCTTCCTATTTCAGCCTCCCAAGTACTGGGATTACAGGCATGTGCTACCATGCCCGGCTTGCAATTTGCTTTTGAGAGAGAATGAGAGTCAGTCCAGCCCCTACCTCGGAGAGCTGGCATCCTTCCTGGGTGAGATGCCTTCCAAACTGTTCCTCCCAGCCCTCAGCCACCACCTCGGTCCCCTCCCTCCTTCAGGGCAGGCAAAGCAGTGTCCAGAGACCCAAAGTCCCTAGGGAGCCCCCAAAGGGTTCTGCCCCCTCCGCTCGCCCTCCCTCCCTGCACAGAGGTCTGGAGTGGGGCGCAGACTTCCCTGGGACCTCAGACCTCTCGGCCCAGGGCTCTTTCCTCAGCCTAAGGAGAGTCCCTCTCTGTGGCTGGCTCTTGGAGAGGGTCTTTGGCTGGCAGATGTCGCTGGAAAGCTCCCTCCATTTCTTCTGTCCCAGGGGAATTCACTGGACCGTAGGAAGCTCTCCGTGATGACGAACACTCTGCCGGTTGTCAGCAAGCTATTTAGAAGTGACAAATTCCCAGGAGTGGTATTGGAAAGCCCATCCCAGGCCAGCCCCGGGCCTCACCTGGCCATGGAGAGTGCTGTGGAATCAATTCTGTGCCCACTTCCTGTGACCCCTCCAGGGGAAGAAGCCAGGAGGCCATGCATGGCCCAGGTGGGGCTGGGCTTCCAATGAGACAGAAAGCCAGGACAGACCCCAGAGTTTCCCATTTGCATGATGACTGTGACAATTGCAGCAGTTGTACAGTAACCAAGACAATTTCGATAACGAGAAAAAGACCACTGCACACTGTGCGCTAGCCCTGGGTTGCAACCCTCTTCTGAGCCCTTCGACATAGTTCGTCTCTGTCAGTCTTTACCAGGACCAGTGAAACAGACACAGAGAAAACGGACTTGGACAGGGTAGCCAAAGCCACACAGCTGGCAAGCCGAGAGCTGGGAGTGCCCCCCACAGCTCCTAAATGCGCTGTCTCCAGGCCCAGTGGGGGAAAGAGCCGAACCCCTGTCTCAGATGCCTGCTGTGGGGTCAAGTGAACCCGCGTGCAACGGCTCCCAGCAAACCGTGACTGCGACTTACGAGGCCTCGGAACCCCGCACACGAGCACCTTCCCCAGGACGGCCGGCGGGACCAGACCTTCCCAGGGGAGGCCAACAAAGAGGACAGGGCTTGGTGACAATGTTTTCAGAGGAGTGGAAGGGGCAGGCAGGCCCGGAGCCAGCCTGGCTGGCGAAACCAACCAGCATTGCTGTCATCCGGACAGAACTGGGTTGATCCAGATAGATTTAGCTGAAGCTACTTGGAACCAGCCAGAATCTATTTTGAAAGGTCCCTAAATTGCCCAGCATGGTGGCACAGACATGTAATCTCAGCACTGGGGAGGCTGAGACAGGAAGATTACAGGTGTGAAGCCAGCCTGGGCAACTTAGGGAGACCCCGTCTCAACATAGAAAATAAAAAGGGCTGGGTTGTAGTTCAGTGGTAGGGTGCCCCTGGGTTCCACCTCCAGTACTATAATTAATTAATTAAAAATGTCTAAATTGGTGGGATCCGGTCAGACCATTTACATCCTGCTCTGGTCAGCTGGAATTAGCTGGAACTGGCTGGGACTGGCTGGGACTGGTTAGACATGGTTTGAGCCTGCCCTGACTGCTCAGAAGCAACCCTAACCTGTCTGGACAGTTGCCACCGGCTCTGGTTTTATGAAAGCCTGCTTAATCGTGCGTTCAAAGCTGGGGCGCAGCGGGATGAGATGTGAGTAGGGTGAGAGATGTGGTGTTGGAAGGTGGGGTGGTGAGAGCCAGCTTGGCCCCTGCCTGGGGAAGGCCTTGAATGCCGAGCTGAAGAGCATATGATGTCATGTCCGTATCACGCCATGCGTGATCCCCCAGAGAGCAGCACAGCCCCACGCTGTAAATCAATTAGCCTCTCGCCCAGTGATTAATGGGAGGGAAGCCTTCTTCATTTGTCCTGGGTAAATTCCTGCAGATGGGAGCACATCTTTGGTTTTATGAGTTCTTGTTGGAGCGTGAAATGTCTTGGAGGAGGATCCCCAAGGAGGATGGAGACGCTACAGCCCCTGTTCCTCTCTTTCTCACATCCTCGTCCCTGCTTCCCCTCTCAACCCCCCTTCCCACCCAGGTTTGCTTTCTGGGGTCCCTGCTGAAAAGGGCCCTTTCCCAGGCAAAGGGCTCCCCAGGCTCAGTGGAAAGGGCTGGAGGGGGCGGTATCCACTGCTATCACCCGCTTAGGAGAGGGGCCAGCTGTGCCTTGTAGACACGGTGTGATGGACAAGGAGAAGTGACAGAGTGGAGACCAGCCTGTCGCTGTCAGGGACCAGATGCAATCCAGGTAGTCCAGACAAACCTCTGAGGACAGGGAACCCGGGAGGGCAGAGGGGCTGGGCCACCCCAGGGGCTACTAGCTGATCTCGAGGTCATGGGGGCGCCTGACCGGTGTGCAAGGTAGTAGTGAAATTGGTTGGAGGCTCTAGAGAAGATGCTGCAGGCTGCATGAAATCAGACCTCCTTCCCCCAGGATCCCCCAGTGGGAGGGGCTCCCTCCATACCGTCCCCGCCCCAGTGCGGAGTGCTGCCTCTCAGGAAGTGGCCTAGCTTTAGGGCTCTTCCCTCCACCCTGCCTGTTCTGGGAGTGCCGGCCTGGCCCTCTCAGAACCTTCACTGGGCCTGCAGGCTCTGGAGCCAGACAGATCCTGCTTCACCAGCTGTGTGACCTACACAGGAGTCTTCGCCTCTCTGAGCCTTAGTTTACTTCAGAAAAGTGGGGATACTAGAAGCCAGCTCATCTGGTTGCTGGAATGGTTAATTGAACTAATACGCAAAGTTCCTGGTCCTTGCCTAGCCGTTCACCTAATGGTCAAATCCATAATACTTACTGTTAGCATTTACAATAGAAATAACTATTGTCATCATCGAGCCCTCGCCCTTGGACACAGAGTCACTAAATGAGGACTTGGATGATGTGGTAAGAGTCCTTGTTCAGCCACTGGCTGTGTGGTCTCAGTTTCCCCATCTGTAAAGTAAGGGCAAGTTGTTTTGCTCTGCCTGCCCCCACTGAGGGGTCCTGGGTTCTCAGGACACAGGGTGCTGCCCACATCCCCTCCGGGAGGCTGCGGAGTGTGGGTGGCGGTGGACAGCCGGCCTCGGCTGCAGAGACCAGCAGGGCCCTGTGCCGTGCATGTGGCTGGCCTTCCTGGGCGCTTGGGACACTGATGAGCTCCGGCTGGGGCTTCGTCGGACCCTCCTCAAGGTTCGCCTCGTCTCTCTGCCTGCTCTCCTTCTTTCTTCCCTCTTCCTCTGACACGTGCTATTGGTCCCTCATAGTATCTTGCGCCCTTTGCCTTGGTGTCTGCTTTCAAGGGATCCCAACTGCAAAGGCTGTATAATAAAAATGTTCAACCAGGTGTGGTGGCATGCGCTTGTAATCCCAGTATTTGGGAGGCTGAGACAGGAGGATCACAGGTTTGAGGTCAGCCTCAGCAACTTAGCAAGACCCTCAGCAACTTAGTGAGACCTATTTCAAAATAAAAAAATAAAATAGGGCTGGGGTTATAGCTTGGAGGTTAGAATGCCCCCAGCTTCAATCCCCAGTACCACAAAAAATTAAAATGTTGACCCTGCTAATTGTATAGTTATGCTATTCTGCACAGAATATAACTCCCAGGGCCTGAACCACCCCTCCTCCAAAAACAAGCCCTTGCGGGGTGCAGTGGCACACACCTGTGACCCTGGCTACTCGGGAGGCTGAGGCAGGAGGGTCACAAGTTCAAGGCCAGTTCAGCAACTTAGCAAGATCCTGTCTCAAAACAAAAAGTAAAAAGGGCTGAGGATGTAGTACAGTGGTAGAGCACCCCTGGGTTCAATCCCCAGTACCCAAAACAAAAAACCAAGCCCAAACAACAAAACAAAAAACCAAGCATGCCGAAACACCTGGCCCAGATTCCTATAAAGCTGGAAGCACAGCTTGCCAGTGGCTAGTGGAGCTTCGATGGGCTCTGGAAGGCTCTGGAAGGGAGTGTTGTTAGCGTGCAGGGAAGATGGGAGGAGGGCTGCAGCTTTAACTCATTTCCTTGAGGGACCACAGTGCGTTCCGCACAAGGATGACTGACACTTGGTGGTGCACCAGGGACGTCGGGCAGAAGCACTGGCCCCTCCAGGTGGCCGTACAGTTCTCCCAGTCATGATGGTACGAGGAAATCTGGGCTGATGAGCGAATTTCAGGGAAGTAATTACGCTCCTCATCATTTTGGCTGTTAAGAGAACCGCACAAAGCTGATCACAGGTTGCAGGTTCCCACCCCCTTTCCTATTTACTTGGCAAAGAAGAAACAAAAGAAGATCTGTCCCCTGGAAACTAGGTCTGGGCACTCCCGGCCAGTCCCAGGTCACCCTGACCACAGGCAGAGCCAGCAGGCCGCTGACCTCGGCCCAGCACGCTCACCGGCCCCGCGGTGGCGGTTTCCAGGGCAGCCGATGGCCTGCGGGCTGCCTTTCTCTGGGCCTCGGCCTCTCTGCAGCCTGGGCTGTGTGTGGGGGTGACCCCCGTATCCTTCTGACTTGAAGACGCCCGCAGTGTTCCTCTCAGCACTCTGTAGTAGGCGGGTACTGGAGGGGGCAGGCCGGCCTTAGGCACCTGCCCTCTGCCCAGCCTTGTCACCCCCCATGGGTGCTGAGGGCCAGGGTGGGCTCCCGCCCATTCTCACTCCCGACTAATCGCCACCCGCCCGCCAGGTGCCCGCCCATGTGTCCCCAGCTCTGGGGCCGCCATTAACGACATGTTGTGGCAGTTTTACGAAGCGTGGCTCTGAACAATTTTACACCTCATTTGATTTATGTTCCAGGATGCGCTCCTCTCTCACAGGCCCCTCCCCCTGGGGAGAGGCGCCGGGCCCTCATCCTGGCTCCCCTGTCTCCCACAGAGCCGGGCGAGGGCTAGGAGGGCCGGGGCAGCAGACTCCAGGCCTGAGCAAACCTTACTGGGACCTGGCCCTCCCTCCCGGCTTTCCTCCAGATGTCCCTGAGCTGGGACATTGCGCCTGAGGCCTCCTGAGGTGGCTCAGTAATGACAGAGAGGATCCCAGAGCCAGGAAGTCCTTAGGGATTGGGGGCCAGGTTGGGAATCTGAGGGTCGTAGACCATGCTCAGGGCCCCCAGGACCCTTCTGAAGGCCACTAAACCAGGCCACGGCAGCTGCGGGCCTCCTGATCTGCGGCGAGAGGACCAGGTCTGCGCTGAGAGGTGGCAGCAGGACCCGCTGGCCGGGACGCTCTATCATGTCAGTGACCTCGCTGGAGGTTGACGAATGGCCAAGCCAAAGATCACGTGATCCACCTCCCCCATTGTAGGCTCAGAGAGGGGCAGTGGCTTGCCTCAAGGCACACAGCCAGCTGCACGCAGTCAGGGCTAGAACCCTGGCCTCCGGAACCCTTCCTTCCACGAAGGATTCAGTCACTTCTTCCCTAGGGGGCAAGGTCATTTCCACAGCTAGATCCGCTCACTCGATTTATTTTTGGGAGTGAGGCTCGGTGTTAGCCTTAGAGATGACTGCAGTGGGCCGGGCCCAGTGGCTGCCCGGGTAGAGCTCTTTGGTGGAGTCCGGGAGGCCCAGGTGTCGAGGCTGAGGAGGCGTGTGTGGGCCCTGTGCAAATCCTGTCCCTATGAGCGGGGACTCCCTTGTAACGAGTCTTGGTTGGGGCTGGGCCCACCTCCCACTACAGGAGTCGGAGAGGCCAGGAACTCGCTATCCGACTCCTGCGGCCTGTGGCCAGGCTCCTTCCAATTAGATGTCCCCACCTCGGTGCAGACTCAGGAGCCGGGACATGAGGAAATGGAGGGCACGGGCTGCTCTGTGGCCATGGGTTGCGTGGCGGCAGTCAGGTGGAGTGCCGGGGCAGAGGCGACGCTGGTGGTACTGGTGGTGCCGGCTACAGTGTCCGGGGTTCACGGCTGGCCTAGGGTACCCCCACTCTGACCAGTTCTGGGGCTCGACGTGGGTGACGTTTCCTGCTGTGTATCTCTGGGATGGATGGTTCATCCATCATGAACCTGGAGGACATATAAGGGTTTCAGTACCCTTAAAATGTAAACTTATCTTGGAAATTTTCAAATATCCACTGAAGTAGAATGGTACAAGAACTCCACGTACCCATCAGTGAGCTCAAGTCGACCATATCTACCATTACTGTTAGTTAATCTTCTCTACCACACCTCCCCGTACACATTTTTTTTCCTCAAAAAAAAAAAATTAAATTATCTGGATGCAGTGGTGCACGCCTGTAATCCCAGTACTTGGGAGGGTGAAACAGGAGGATCCCAGGTTCAGGGCCAATCTCAGCAACTCAGCAAAGACCCTCAGCAACTTAGCAAGACCCTGTTTCAAAACAAAAAATAAGAAGGGCTGGGAGTGTAGTTCAGAGGTAGAATGCCCTTGGGCTCAATCCCTGGTACCACATTTTTTTTTAATGAATAGATTTCACTTTCCAGGACTGTTTTAGATTTACAGAAAAATTGAGTCTAGAACCCAGGCGTTCCCATCCTTCACACAGCTACCCCTATAGTTAACATCTTGCTCTAGTCTGGTACATTTGTCACAAGCGAGGAGCCAGTATCGATGCACTGTTATTATTAACGAAAGCCCATCGTTGTTCCGGTTTCCTTAGTTTTTACCGAACGCCCTTTTTGAGTCCTGGGATTCCATCCAGGACTCAAAATGTGTGATGGATTCCATCCATCACATCACGCCGAACTACCGTGTCTCCTTATCTGCTCTGGGTGGTGGCAGTTCCGTAGATGTCTTTTTGAGGGCCTGACAGTTTTGAGGAGCACTGGTCAGGCATCTTGTGGGAGCCCCTTTCCTGCGCTTGGCTGTTTTTCTCAGTAGACTGTGGTTATGAGGTTTTCTGAAGGGAGATCACAGAGGTAAAGTACTGTTTTACCACGTTATTATAAGGGTCTGCACTGTCAACGTGAGTGATCACTGTCGATGCTGACTTTGACCTCCCGGCTGGAGGGGTGTTTGTCAGGGGTCTCCACTCTAACATTACCTTTGCCCCTTTGCATCCTGTAGCCTTTGGAAGGAAGTCAGTGTGTGCAGCCCGTGCCAAGAGAGTAGGGGGTTGTGCTCCCATCCCTTAGGGCGGTGGAGCCTCTACAGAATGTATTTTAAAGCAACTTCTAGGAATCCTATTATCTTGTTCATAAGTACTTTAGTATATAGCTCTAACAGACATAGACTTAAAACACACACACACACACACACACACACACACACACACAACTACATTACTATTATGTCACCCAACACCATTAACAATAATTCTTTAATATGGACATAGTGGTGCACTGGGTGATCTCAGTACTTGGGAGGCTGAGACAGGTGGATTGCAGGTTAAAGGTCAGTCTCAGCAACTTAGTGAGACCCTGTTTCAAAATAAAAAATAAAATCGGACTGAGGTTGTAGCTCAGAGGTAGAACACTCCTGGGTTCAATCTCCAGTACCCCCCAAAAAACCTCACAATAATTCTTTTTTTTCCCCCTGTAGTACTGGAGGTTGAACCCTGGGGCATTCTACCTCCGAGCTACACCCCCAGCCCTATTTTTTATTCTTTAATTTGAAACAGGGTCTCATTAAGTTGCGGAGGGCCTCACTAAGTAGCTGGGGCTGGCCGAGAACCTGCGATCCTCCTGTCTCAGCCACCCAAGTACTGGGATTACAAGTGTGTGCCACTACGCTCGGCTCTCACAATAATTCTTTAATATCATTCAGACCATGTTCAGTTTTCTTTGTCTTAAAAAATATTTCTATGGTTGGTTTGTTCAAATTAGGATCCAAGATTTATTTATCCATTGTATTTGATTAGCATGACCTTAATTCTCTTTTCATCTACAACAGGGTTTTTTTGGTTTGGTTTGGTTTGGTTTGGTTTGGTTTGGTTTGGTTTGGTGGGAGTTTCACTCCACCTAGTTCCTGAAGAACTAGGGTAATTTCTCCTAGAAAATTTCCCACCTTCTGGTCTTGATTGATTGCTGTCTCATGTTTTTGTTGAACACGTCTTCTCTGGGTGCAGTAGCACATGCCTGTAATCCCTGTAATTGTGAGGCTGAGACAGGAGGATCTCAGGTTGGAGGCCAGCACAGAGTAGCTTAGTAAAACCCTGTTCCAAAATAAAAAAATGAAACAGGGCTGGGGTATAGCTCAGAGATAGAACACCCCTGGATTCAATTCCCAGTACCAACGGTCCCCCAGAAAACACCCCAACCAAAAAAAAAAAAACTGACCTCTGGCCTCTGCAATTCCTGGACGCTGGTAGTTCTAGCAGAGGCAGGGTCGTCAGTGATGAGAATACATCGTTGTGGCGCATCTCATCAGGACATGCGATGTCCACGCGTCCCTCCTCATGTTGCTGAGATCGGGCTGAGGTTGAGACATGCTCAGTATTTCTCTTCCTGGATTTAGCAGCTGCCAATGGTTAATGCCTAGACCCCATAGCTTCTCAGGGAATCTTCTTCCTTCTTAAAGAAAGAACTCTATTTCTGTCGCTTACAATAAGAACCCTGATGGAAAAATCCCGGGTGCTCAGCCTGGTGCTTTTTATTTATTTTTTATTTATTTTTAATTTTTGTCTGTATGTGTGGTGTTGGGGATAGAACCCAGGGGCATTCTACCTCTGCGTTATACCCCAGTCCTATTTTATTTTGAAACAGGGTCTCACTAGGTTGCAGAGGGCCTCACTAAGTGGCTGAGGGCCTAAGTTGCTGAAGCTGGTCTCGAACCTGCGATCCTCCTGTCTCAGCCTCCCAAGTACTGGGATTACAAGCGTGCGCCATCGTGCCTGGCCAAGCCCGGTGCTTTCTAAACTGAACCTGGCACATGCTTTCTTGCATGGCTCCTCCTGAGACGAGTGTGACATGAGCCAGAACACCTGAGGCAGGGTCACCTCTCCATACACTAGCTGTGTGCTCCACACAACGTTCCTCGGTTTCCCTATCTGCAAAATGGGGCTCCTGCTAATGATAGCAATGCCTAGCTCATAAGGTTGCAATCAGAATTAGAGGAGATAATATATGCAAATCCCTTAGGACAGGGCCCAGCACACAGTTACACTGCACTAATTGTTAGCTGATATGATAATAATACGGTAAATTTTAATTTATTTTCTAGTTCTTTTCTGACTCAACGTCTTCTCCTTGGGTAATTTCACCCATTCCTGTGACTCTGGATGCTTATCATCTTTCCTGACACCTCAACGCCAAGAGCTAATTTGACTGAAAGATCCACCATTGGTATAATAGCTTTGTTTTGGGGGCGCGTGGAGGCTGATCTAGTGCACTTTGGGGTGTGGCCTTCCCAGCCATAGGGCTTGATTTGCATACATGGCCCTGTGCCCTAAGGAGAAGGGTATGTGAAGAAAGACTCGGGTAATCCCAGTACTTTGGGAGGCGGAGACCGGAGGATCCGGGTTCGCGGCCAGCCTCAGCTCTCTCTCTCTCTCTACCTAGTGAGGCCCTCCGCAACTTCGTGAGACCTGGTTTCAAAATAAAGTATAAAAAAATAGGGCCGGGGGTGTAGCGCGGAGGTAGAACGCCCCTGGGTTCAATCCCCGGTACCAAAAAAAAAAAAAGAAAGAAAGACTCAGGCCTTGGGCCCAGTGTCTGGCCTTTGGAAACTGGACATTCCGGGATACGGAGGTAGACGTGTCCCTGCCGTGTTTGGGGAGTGTCCCCTGATAGAAGAACTCACTCTTAGACCAGTAACAATGGGTATCTGCTTGAGTTTCACCAAGATGAAGCTGAGAAAGCAGTCCAACGTCTGGGGTAGTGAGTGGTTGTTCCCAGAAACAAATTTGAGGGATCAGGGCACTTTCTTTTCAAAGAATTCTGCAGCATTATAACTGATATTTGGAGCCGGGCATGGTGGCACATGCCTGGAATCCCAGTACTTGGGAGGCTGAGACAGGAGGATCACATATTTGAGGCCAGTACACAGTAGCTTAGCAAGAATCTGTTTCAGACAAAAAGGGCCGGAGATATAGCTGAGAAGTAGAATGCCCCTGGGTTCAGTCCCCAGAACACACACACACACACACACACACACACACACACACACACACCTGATATTTGGGGGTTCATTAGGAATCCCACTGTAAGAGCCTATGGACAGATGCATGGGCACGGGGCGTAAGACATAACCATCGCTGGTGGCAGCTCTACAGCACTGTGGCTCCACACGGGGGTGCCCCTGGAGGGCAGGTGAAGGGAAATCCTCCCCATGGGCAGGACTTTGAGCAGGACACCTGGCTGTTTATCTTCCTTGGAAGGAGAGCTGGCTACAGGATTGGATCTATGTTGATAAACAGACAGTGGCTAATGGTTAGGCAGGGACTTGGAACACCACTGGGAATTTGATGCGGAGGTCTGGGAAAGAGGTATTTAGATGGACGTTTCCAGACGGACTCAAAGGTGTAGCTATTTGAATTCCGAGAGAATGCTCATCAAAGAGAAATCTCAGCAGAATATGTTCTTAATAATTGGCAGGTACGATAAACCATTATGCATCTCTCACTGGGCTTGTCCACAAAGTAGCCATGACGGCATGGATGGAGGTTTTGCATGAGCCCGGCAACGTGGACTTCCATTTATCGGGACCACTCTGGCTACAAACACTGCCGAATACTCAACCAACCGACCAACAGCAGAGACCAATACGGAGTATCCAATATGGCACCTCTCTCCAAGGACCGACCCACACCGGTGGCAGGCTGGTTACATTAGACCACTTCCACTTGGGAAGAGGCAGCCCTTTTCTGGATCTGGGATTTGCCTTCCCTGCCCACACCATCCATGGTTGGAATGTCATATTTACTGTCACGGTATTTCACACAGCATTGCTCCTGACCGGAGAGCTCATTTCACAGCTAACGGAGTGCATCAGTGCGCCTGCGCGCACGGAAGTCCCTGGTCTCACCACCTCCCCCGCCTCTTACGCATCACCCTAACTGAATGGAGGAAAGGTCACTGGAAGACTCAGTTATGGTACGGCTTTGCACACCTTGGGTAATGTCTTTTGGGATCAATATATTCTATGAATCCCCCACAACCAAAATTCAGAGAACCCAGAGAGCAAGACATGGAATAGGAGCAGCTCCCCTTGTGCACACTCCTCAGGGCCCACTGGTGATATTTTTGCTGCCTATCCCTGCAACTTTGGGCTCCTCTACTTTGGAGGTCTTAGTTCCCATGGAATTCATAGAAAAAGAAATCTAAATGGCCAAAATGTGTGCAAAAATGACCAGCTCAGCCGGGCGTGGTGGCGCACGCTTGTAATCCCAGTACTTTGGGAGGCAGAGACCGGAGGATCAGGGTTCGCGGCCAGCCTCAGCTCTCTCTCTCTCTCTCTCTCTCTCTGCTTAGTGAGGCCCTCCGCAACTTCGTGAGACCCGGTTTCAAAAACAGTATAAAAAATAGGGCCGGGGGTGTAGCGTGGAGGTAGAATGCCCCTGGGTTCAAACCCGGTACAGAAAAAAAAAAAAATGACCAGCTCACTATAATCAAATTAATGCAAGTTAAACCAGTAAGTACCACTTTACCTCTAAGGTTTGTACTGTTAAATAGTTAATA
This sequence comes from Glis glis, assembly GCA_004027185.1. Classification (NCBI taxonomy): domain Eukaryota; kingdom Metazoa; phylum Chordata; class Mammalia; order Rodentia; family Gliridae; genus Glis; species Glis glis. Next base: position 71,268 of record PVJS01000674.1, on the reverse strand, counting down.
GTATTTAAATGTTGATAATAGGGTGAATAAATAGTTTTTTCTCACATATTCTTTGTAGAGAAACATATATTTCAGAGGCCTTAAAATATGCATCTCAGCAGGTGTGGTGGTGCATGCCTGTAATCCCATTACTTGGGAGGCTGAAACAGGAGGATTGCAGATTCGAGGCCAGCCTTGTCAACTTAGCGAGACCCTCAGCAATTTAGCAAGACCCTGTTTCAAAATAAAAATAAAAAGGGCTGGAGGTGTAGCTTGGAGGTACAGTGCCCTGGGTTCAATCCCCAGTAATCCCTCCCCCCCAAATGTGCATTTATTTGATCAAGTGATTGTACTTGGCTCTGGTCTGGTTTAAAGCCCAGGGTTTGGAGTGAGACAATCCTAGGAATGAATTCTGCCTCTGACATGTATCACTGTCTACACTGGGCAAGCCGCATTTTGTCTAGATAAAGGAAAGTGTACACTAAATGTGAGGTAGCTATTGTCATCTCTCTGTATGAAAAAGTATAGGTGTTCCTAGAGTCCATCTCATGGACGTTGATCATAGTGCTGTTTACAGCAGCAATAAATGAAAACCACTTATATATCCATTTTTTTTTTGCTTTACCGGGGATTGAACCTAGGGGTAGTCTACCTCCGCGCTACACCCCCGGCCCTATTTTTTATACTTTATTTTGAAACTGGGTCTCACGAAGTTGCGGAGGGCCTCACTAAGGAGAGAGAGAGAGAGAGAGACAGGTAGAGAGAGAGAGAGAGAGAGAGAGACAGCGAGCGCTGAGGCTGGCCGCGAACCCGGATCCTCCGGTCTCCGCCTCCCAAAGTACTGGGATTACAAGCGTGCGCCACCACGCCCGGCTTATATATCCATTTATTGAAGATTGTCTAAAAACTTAAAATACACCAGTTGAATAAAATACTACATAGCTATGAAAAGTGTTTTAGAGGAGCATTTTATGAAACAGGAAGATATTCACGATACATTATTAGGTGAAAAGCAAGTTATAAAATAGTATATAATGAATGATGTCATTTAGTGAGTTTTTTATTATTTTTTATTTTTTTGGTACTGGGGATTGAACCCAGGGGCATTCTACCTCCAGCTACACCCCCAGCCCTATTTTTTTTAATTCTTTATTTTGAAACAGGGTCTCACTAAGTTGCAGAGGGCCTCACTAAGTTGCTGAGGCTGGCCGCGAACCTGCGATCCTCCTGTCTCAGTCTCCCAAGTACTGGGATTACAAGCATGTGCCACTACACCTGACCTCCCCTAGCCCTTTTTATTTTTTATGTTTGAAACTGGGTCTCACTAATTTGCTGAGGCTGGCTTTGAACCTGCAATCCTCCTGTCTCAGTCTCCTAAGTACTGGAATTAGAGGCATGGGCCATCATGCCCAACTCATTTTAGTGTCTTCAAAAAGATGTATATCAGTTGGGTGTGGTAGCACATGCTTGTAATCCCAGTACTTTGGAGGCTGAGACAGGAGGATGGCAGGTTTTAAGCCAGCCTCAGAATTGTGAGCCCCCCCCCACAATTTAATGAAACCCTGTTTCAAAATAAAGAATAAAATAGGACTTAGGGTGTAGCTTGGAGATAGAATGCCCCTGGGTTCAATCTCCAGTACTACACACACACACACACATACACACACAAAGATGTATATCATGCAAAGAACTAGGGCTTGAATTATATAAAATAGAATCCGTTTAGTCATTGTTCTCTCTGGAAGATGGGAAATTGAGTGACTTGTATTTTGGTTGTCCATATTTTCCAAATTTGTTTGAATGATTATGCATTGCATTTGTAATGTTAAAAAAATACTGCCCCGGAAACCAGTGTTTTTCATGTGGAGATGCAGGAGCAGGGCCGGTGAGCTCCGCGCCTCCCGCGTGGTCAGGCTTCCCCTGTGTCTGGCAGGAGCTGGCTGGCAGGGTGGGGACTTCACAGCATTTCTGTGACCCCTGAGCCACGGTCCCTCCTTGACGGACCCCATCCCCATCCGGGAGGCTGGGCCTGTGATGGCCGGGAAGGAATTCCCTGACTCTACCCAGCCATAGGATGGGAGAACCTCGCAGCCTCCGTGCCCGAAACCAGACATGCCACAGTCAGGGCATCCGACAGGAATGCGGCTGCCTGGGAGAACGGGCCCTGACCCAGCACCCTGGGCCTGTGTGTGTTGGCCGAGGTTCACAAAGACACTGGACGTGGGGCCGGCGGATCGAAAATATTTTTCAGTGGAGCCCTAGTATTTGACTGGTGGAACAATAATACTCCTTCTCTGGGTGTCAAACATCTGGATAAATAGGAGCCTTTTTTCCGCTTTCTCTCTTCCCCGAGTGCCACAAAGGACGCTCTGACACAGGCTTTGGAACGGGCTCGCCTGGCCAGGGTGAGGGCCAACTTGAGCCACAGAGAGCGCTTATTTTAAAAGGAGAGGGAAACGCGGCCGGCGCAGGGTGGCTCGGGGGCCTGGCCTCCTCAGCGAGGTGCGGGACCTGAGCGTGGAAGGCTCAGAATGCCGTGGCGGGGAGCCTCCGACACGTGGGGTCCTGGGGTCTAAGCCCTGTCCCGCAGGAGGCTGCAGTAGGGCAGGGCCGAGCCTGGCAGGGAGAAGGGAACCCACCCAGAGCCAGGTGTGGGTGCGGCCAGAGCCAAGCAGCGCATGGGGGTCAGACATCAACTAAAGGGTCCCCATTATTTTCATCGGACTGGAACCCAAGGACTACCAAGCCACAGAGAGCCAATCCCACCCGGCAGCTGGCCACAGTTGGCTAAACCCAGAGATTAACCAAAGGTATTTCACACCAGGCCTCCCCCCAAATAGAAGCATGTGGGGATTCACCGGAGAACACAGCCCTACTCCTTCCTCGACTACCACAGCCAGTCACGAAAACTTCCCAGTTCCTTGGGTTTGTGTGTGTCTATGCGTGTGTGTGTGTGTGTGTGTGTGTGTGTGTGTGTGCATGTGTTACTGCAGATCGGACCCTGGGGCATTCTACCTCTGAGCTACACCCTAGCCCTATTTTGTTTTTTATTTTGAAACAGAGTTTCACTAGGTTGCTGAGAGTCTCACTGTGTTGCTGAAGCTATCCTTGAACCTGCGATCCTCCTGTCTCAGCCTCCCAAGTACTGGGATTACAGGCGTGCTCCATCGCGCCTGGCTCCTTGGTTCCTTTGAGCACCATCTTAAGCAGTTCAGCCAGTGAGCCCTCGGCTGGGCTTTCTGTCCCCTAAGTCACTGCCTATCTGCATGTCACAGGCACGGTCAGTGTCCCGACATCAGGGCACCGGTGCCCCCAACGCCCCATCCTGGGCACACTCGGGGCCTGTCTTTCCCTTTGATGGGACATGGTGGCCTCATCTCAGCGTCGGACCATAACTCTGTAAGATCAGATCCGCCCCGGTAGAACCAGCGTTCGTTTCAGTGTCCTGCGACCACCATGCTTGAAGCGAAGATGGGGAGCTTTGACTTGAGGGGACGGGCTTGAGCCTCTGCGCCAGAGGTTCTGGGAGACCCTAGCACAGGGTCCTCCCTGTCCACAGGACAGGGTCTAGCCCAGCTCTACAGCGTGGGGAACTCCTGCTCATCACCGAGCCCCACTGATTCTCCCGTGTCTGTCTGCCTGGGTGATTGCAACAACCGCCTCCCACTTCCCTCTGCTCCGCGTGCAGCCCGCTCACTGCACAAGCAGGTCCCGCTTCCTGCTCATCCCTGGTCCACCATAGTCCTCGGAATACACCAAGCTCCTCGCCCAGTGGCCTGCCATCTGTCTGTCCACGGCTTGCAGCTCACCTTGATCTTCAGTCCTCTGTGCCCCGATGCCAGCCATACCGGTCACCTCCTTGCCGCAGGGCCTCTCCGGTGCTGCTCCCGCTGTCTGGGGCCCCTTGGCCACCCGGCTGGCTGTTACTCTATTTTATCTGGGTTCTGGGGTTTGGACCCAGGGGCATTCTATCTGAGCTACACCCCCAGCCCTTTTTATTTCTTATTTTGAAACAGGGTCTTGCTAAGTTGCTGAGGCTGGCTTTAAACTTGAGATCCTCCTGTCAGCCTCCCGAGTACTGGGAGTGCAGGGATGTACCACTGCACCACCCAGGCTCTGTTACTTTTTGTGTGTGTGGTACTGGGGATCCAGCACAGGGTCATTCTACCTCTCAGCTACACACCCAGCCCTACTTTATTTTTTTTTTTAATTTTGATACAGGGTCTCACTAAGTTGCTGAGGCTGGTCTTGAACCTGTGATGCTCCTGTCTCAGCCTCCCAAGTGCTGGGACGACAGGCGTGTGCCACCACGCCTCGGCCAGGCTCTGTTACTCTTCATCCTCTTTATGCTCTTGAAGGTCCACGCTTTCTCTGACCATTCAAGGCAGCGAGGTCTCTCGTGGCACTCTCGTCTTTCCCCTGTGGCACTTCCCATCCTTTAAAGTATGCACTTAGCCCAGCACTCTCCTGTTCCATGTCTGTCTGGACCACTAGCCAGAGAGAGAGAGAGAGAGAGAGAGAGAGAGAGACTGGTATTAAACCCAGGCACATTCTACCTCCAAGCTATACCCCAGACCTATTTTATTTCATTTTTTAAATTTCAAAACAGGATCTCACTAGGTTTCTGAGGGTCTCACTAAATTGCTGAGGCTGGCCTTGAACCTTCGATCCTCCTGTCTCAGCCTCCCAAGTGCTGGAATTACAGGCGTGTACCACCACACCTGGATCACAGAATGATTTAATTACCACTCTGGGGGTCCCAGAGTCCTTTACTGGCATCTGGGCTCTGCCACATTCTAGCTACGTGACACTGGGGGCAAATTACTTAACCTCACCAAGTCTCAGTTTCCTCATCTATAAAATAGTGATTATAATGCTTTCCTTGCTGGGTGGTTTTGAAAGTTAAAGGTAATGTTTTTAGAGAGTCTGATCCAATGTTGGGGCTAAATAGGTCTATTCATTTATGCTAAAACACACATTGAAAGCCTACACGGCCAGGCCGGAGCAGGGCCCTGGGGCCACAGAGGCCCTGCACTCCAGGGAGCCACGCAGAGGTTATAAATTGCATCTATTCATAGTAATAGAACTACTCCTCATAATAAACAAAATGTTAGGAAATTCTCTAGCCAGAGTGAATGAGCCAGGCCCCGTGGAAGCCCGCCTGGGAAAACCAAGGAGATGAGAGAAGGGAACACAGTGTGAAGAAAAAATACAGGAGCAAGTGTGTCTTACTATAAATTGTCTTTTGATCTTTCTTTCGTGGTTGACTTAGATTTTCCACGTGACTGAACTCAAGAATTCTCTGAGGAAGGTATTGATTGGGCGCATGGATGTTTATGTGCTGGTGGCTTTCGGGAGGGGAGGCTCGGGAATGTGACGTGGTCTCTGCCCTCAAGCAGCTTATGAGCCGGGTGTGGTGGCAAATGCCTGTAATCCTAATACTTGGGAGGCTGAGACAGGAGGATCACAGGTTCGAGGCCAAGCCTCAACAACTTAGTGATACTCTCAGCAACCTGGCGAGAACCTGTTTCAAAAATAAAAACAAAAATAAATAAATAAAATAAATAAAAAAGAAGATTACAAGGAACAAGACATACAAACTCCTATCTCAGGCAGACCTGAGACACAGGCAAAGGACAGAGGATTCAGTGGTCAGAGCCATAGGGGTCATTGCAGATGGTACTTGAAGGGATAGAAGGACGAGAGAGAGAGAGAGAGAGAGAGAGAGAGAGAGAGAAGTGTGGAATACAGAGTTGACCACTGTTTCCAAGCTCTGGCCTATGATTTGCCCTTAGAAGAGTCACGGTTTCTCTGAGCCTCAGTGTTCTTATCTGTCAAATGGGGATAATAATAATTCTGCCGCTGTGTTGTGATGATTTTGTGTGACACACACACACACACACACACACACACACACCACTAAGGTTTCTGGGAAATGTCAGGCCATGGAATGGAGAGAAACACCCCTTGAGGTTCCGGAGCTTTCAGCAAGCCGCCCTCTCCAGTGTCCTCCCCTCCCCAGGCCAGGAAGCCAGGTGGTAAGTGACAGCGATGAGTGATGTGCTGAGTGCGCCATGTGGCACCCTGCCTGGATCGCTGCTCGTTACCCTTCTGCCGAATCCATCTGAGATAAAACTGGCGCTTTCCAAAGTCCCAAACCCCTCCCATCCCAATCGGAGGACCTTCAGGAACCTCAGCTGGGCCTGGCATCTGAGCCAGGCTGGGTATAGCAGAGACTGTCTAGCTACCCACGCAACCCATGTCCCCTTCATCCTGAGCAAACAGCTAGCCCACATCCTTGTCGTTGGGTGCAGCTCTTCAACTGAATTCTAATAAATGAAAATGATAGCTGTGTCTTCTTCTCAGGCCTGACTAATGAAACACTTCCACATGCTTTCCCCTTCTGGTTAACTGAGATGGTGACCGCCACTGCATGATGCTGGAAGTCATCTTAAAGATGGCACAGCTGCTGTCAGCACAAATTTCTTCTGCACGGAGAAGGATGCATCCACCCAAACCCCAAGGAGAACCGCTCTGGATAGTTAGATGAGGCCCAATCAACCTGCGCTCTGGTTCTCTATAATATGTGTGGGTCTATTTGTTACAGCAGCAATACTTAACTGATACATCAGAGAAGAGGTCCTTTACTCAAGGAGGACTAAAGCTGTAGAGACCAAAAGTGTAGTTCTAAGTCAGCATCCTGAGAGAATGCAAGAGGTTGTGACCAAATACAAGACCTCTGGGTGTAAAAGGCGTTGAGGGTTAGGACCTGGGTGGGCATGGTGGCGTCAGAAAGAGAGGGAGAGGCCACGGCAGTGATGAAAGTAGCGCTGTTCTGCCAGTGTTCCTATGGGCCAAGTGGATGGGAAGGTTGGAGCCATGCTGTTGTTGCTGGGCCCACCTCCCCCTGCCCCCACCAGCTCCTGCCCCAGACCCTCGGCCTGGTTGGTGAGAGGCCCCGTGTCATTCCCCTGCGCCGAGAGCCCAGATTGATATCCGGTATTTGGTGTGATGGCCCAACCCTGTTTTACAGATGAGGAAAGTCAGACCCAGAAAAAATGAAGGGGCCAATTCATAAAGCCCAAATTGATCTTTCCACCTGGTCTTGGCCAGGGTGCACAATTTCCAGCGAAACCCTGCCTCTTTAATGCCCTGGCCAGAGCTTCCCCAAAAGGACCGCTTCTCTCCTCCCTCCTTCTCCTCTGGCAAGGGAGGTTTCCAAGCCTGGCCATTGAGAATTAAGAGGAGCTGGTTTCTTCTGGTCCCAAAGAAAAACAAGCTGGTCAATTTTCTGTTCTTCCCAAGGCAGCTCCTCAGCCCTGGAGCCAGGCACACTGGCGGGCCTGTGTGCAGGATGGGGCTGCAGCACCCTCGGGCGGGCGGTGGTAACGACTTCTCGGAGGGAGCTGGCCTCCGCTCAGACCGCTCTGGGTGGGGGGAGAGGAAGCCAAAGACAAAACTGTGCTTCTCGTAAAGGACTCAGTCTAAAAATAAAGACAGGGTTAGCCTAGCACGTGTGTGCAGGGATGCTTGACTGAGTTGAGAAGTAACCTAGCCATCCAGAGGTTCCCAGCCGGACTCAGGAAAGAGTGCAGAGCAAGTTCTCCTGACAAGATCCGCATCCCAAACACATCAATGCTTTCAGCTTCTGACAAAGCTGTTAAGAGGTGATGAGACACAGAAAGCTGGTGTCACATCTAGTATTCTAGGTTCATGGACCTGAAAGTCTCAGAAGTTTGAGCTTCAGGTAAGGCTTGATCCAGTGGTTCAAATATGTCACCGAGTACCCAGTTGATGTTGTTTTTCCCTGTCTCTCTTTCTGTTTTCTATGGAGTCATTGAGTTGCTATAATTGGTAAGAAAAAATTACAGGATGTCTAGTTAAATTTGAGTTTCAGAGAAACAATAATTTTTTTAAGTATAAGTGTGTTCCATGAGATATTTGGGCCATGCTTATACTAAAAATTTAGTTGTCATTTATACGAAATTCAAATTTCACAGGATGTCTTACATTTTATCTAACGATCCTTTCTTAATTAAGACTAGCACATTCATATTCTCTCTCCCTCTCCCTTTCTCCCTTCCTTTCTCTCTCTCTCTCTCTCTCGTGTGTGTGTGTGTGTGTGTGTCTTTGGTAGCTCATTTCTTCCTTGTTTCTTCTTGGCCTGAAATGTCTATTTCTGAACCAGTTTCTGTGGCTGGGGACTCAGATGGACTGGTTGACTTGGTAAGAAGGTCAGCTGCCTTGTGGGAAGGGGAGGTGGATTCCTCATGGATGTTATACTACAGCACACTTTCCAGTACGAGTCGCAGAAGCCATTAGAGGATGAGTCCAGCCTGCTCCCTGACTCCCCCTTATGAGCCCCCCAGTCTTCATGTTCATATCTCTACCGATGGGAACTCACTTCCTTCCAGAGAGCTCATGTCATCATTGGGCAGCCCTGACTGCTGGAAAGTTCTGGCTGAAATCTTGCTTCCTTCTATCTTCCACTCGTTGGTTCCAGGGCTAACAAGAGGGCTCTCTCTACAGGGTGGTTTTCTAAACCAACCCCAGAGGAATGTGCACTGACTGTGTACTGGGTCAGTGGGCTCCACGCGTTCACATAGTTCATCCCACTTAATTCTCCCGACACCCTAGGAAATAAGCAAGTTCCTTTTTATGCATACCGAAACCTGGGAGTTAAGCCACTCGCCCTGTGTTCACAGCCAGCGGTGGAGCAGGATTTGAACACATACATCTGTCTGCATCCAAAGCCCACCCATTGGCCCTTCACCACAACGAGGGACCAACAGCCTTTCGAATGTTTGATGGGGGCATCCTGGCCCCTTTGCCTTCTAGACTGAGCCTGCTGTTGACTTTCAGTCCGTAGACTGGTGTCTCAGGTGGAACAGAGGCTCAGATGTGCTAGAAAAACTGAGTGGAACTGGGGGGGGGGGGGCGGGTAAAGGACCGTGGAGGAAAGCTGAGCATGGTGGCACAATCCCAGTACTTGGGAGGCTGAGACAGGAGGATCGCAGGTTCAAGGCCAGCCTCAGCAAACTAGCAAGACTCTCAGCAACTTAGCAAGACCCTGTTTCAAAAAAAAAATAGGGCTGGGGGTGTACCTCAGAGGTAGAACTCCCCTGGGTTCAGGTCCCAGTACCCCCCCCCACACACATACACACAAAACTGTGGAGGAGGAGAAGCAAGTGGCCCAAATGCTTCATACACAAAATACTCATCACTTGATTTTACTCATCAACATAAATTGAGCACCTGGTGTATACAGACCATGCAAGGCAATGAGGATGAGGAGAGAGAGGGAAAGAGAGAGAGACACACACACACACACACACACACACACACACACACAGAGAGAGAGACACACACACACACACACAGAGAGAGAGAGAGAGAGAGAGACACACACACACACACACACACACACACACACACACAGAGAGAGAGAGAGAGAGAGAGAGAGAGAAATACAGCCCAAAGCATGAAGGAGAAACAGATAGAGAAGATCAATAACCCCCATAAAGTGTGCTGCCTGTACTTGAGTATCAGCATAGATAGGGAGCTATGAATCTGGTCGTGGGGAACAGGGCACTCCAGGCACAAGGGACAGACTAGGCCAGGCTCAGGGTGGCGAGGGGACTACAGGAAGCTAGGGAGGAAGGCACTCGGCTAAAGACTGCTGCGTGCGGGCACTGGTGGGATTGTCCTTGCTTCTGTGTCGACGGCAGGATCGTTCTTGCTGGCCCGTGCTGCTTCCCTGTGCTAACAGCACGAGGACCTTAGCTTCCCAAGGCACCCCTGCCTGGGCCTTCCTTCCTGAAACCTCATGCTGTTTCTGCAGAAACACGCTCTCCATACATTTCAACACCCCGGTGACTCATTCCCACGGAGGCATTGGAAAACATCATAAATGGGCAAAGGACAGAGGCAGTTCCTACGAAAGGAAACACGGTTAGTAAACAGACGTGAGGAAATCCAGTTAACCTGGCCAGTAATCAAAGAAATGCAAACTCAAACGACTGAGCTGCGCATTTCCACCTATTAAATGAACAGCCATAACAAAAAGGTTTCCGTGCTTGTATTCCATTCTGGAGAGGTCCGGGGAAGTCCAGCTCCCACGTGGTTGGAGGCAGGAGGACCACATCAGCTGCAGGCCGGGTGCAAACGCAAACTGTGGGGCCTCTTCTGCAGAAATGATGAAGCATTTCAAGATGGTAGCAGCACAGCACTGAACCACACTCTCGGCTCTTCTACATCCTTGTTGGAGGCCTTGTGAATGAGTACATTCCTGTGAGAAGAAAGTTGTCCCAGCTGGACATGGTGGCACCCGCCTGTAATCCCAGCACTTGGGAGACTGAGACAGGAGGATTGCAGGTTCAAAACCAGCCTCAGCAACTTAGTGAGGCTCTCAGCAACTTAGCGAGACCCTGTTTCCAAATAAAAAATAAAATAGGGCTGGGGGTATAGCCCAGAGGTAAAGGGCCCCTGGGTTCCATCTCCAGTACCACAAAAAAAAAAAAAGAAAGAAAGGAAGGAAGGAAGGAAGGAAGGAAGGAAGGAAGGAAGAAAGAAAGAAAGAAAGAAAGAGAGAAAGAGAGAAAGAAAGAGAGAAAGAAAGAGAGAAAGAAAGAGAGAGAAAGAAAGAGAGAAGGAAAGAGAGAAAGAAAGAGAGAAAGAAAGAGAGGGAAGGAAGGTGGTGTCCCTACCTTAGTGGGCCCTCCCCTTGCTGCTCAGGGACCTTGTCTGTGGTCACTTCTGCCTTGACGCTCACCCTCCTGCTCTCGGCCGGCGTTTTCCCATCAGCATTCAACGCACACGAATCCTCTCTCCTGGGGGTAAAAAAACAGGAAACTAGAAGCCCTCGCTCAAGCCCTCGCCCGCCTTCTCCTGCTCCCATTCCGCTCTTGTGCCTCAGCCCCATCTGGAAAGGGCTGTCTGGACGCGCCATCCCGGGTCCTTGTTTCTCAGTCATTTCTCATCCTGCCTGTCTTTCCGTCATTACATCTTGCCAAGGTCACAGCTCACCTAAAAGCACTTGCTGGGACCTCTCGGAGCGCGACCCTTTTCTTCCTGTCTCTCTCCCCGCTTCTCCTCCCACACCTCTTCCAGGCTCCTGGACATGTCGCCCTCTGCCTGGCAGGGGACGTGGGAGCTCCTGGTGCGGACTCCACCTTTCCCCTGGCCAGTTCACCCCGCCGGCGGCCCCAGTCACCAAGCCTATGTGGATGACTCAAGAGTTCATGGCTCCGCCCCAAGCTCTAACCTTCCCACAGTCCCACCGCCCGCCAGACAGCGCCTCTTCCTAGCTCAGAGACACGCGGCCCCTCACAGGAAGCCACCCAATCCCGTCCTCTTCCATTCACTGCGCTGGATACCTGTGCACAGCACCACCAGCCATCCTCTTTCTTTAACCAGGAATGGAGGCGTGGTCCTCCCTACTCTTCTCCTTCCTCCTCCCTGCTGCATCGTGTGTGTGTGCATGTGTGCGTGTGTGCGTGTGTGTGTGTGTGTGTGTGTGTTACTGGGGACTGAACCAAGGGCGTTCTACCTCTGAGCTACACCCCCAGCCCTTTTTATTTTGAAACAGAGTCTCAGTAAGTTGCTGAGGGCCTTGGCCTCGCTAAGTTGCTGAAGCTGACCTTGAACCTGCAATCCTCCTGTCTCAGCCTCCCAATCACTGGGATTACAGGTGTGCACCACCACACCTGGCTTCCCTGGTATCTTAAATGAAATGCACTATCAAGTCCTGTCAATATTCCCTCCTGGGTATTTCCTAAACGCATCTACTTGTCTCCATCCCCATCCCCACGCTCGTCACCTAAACTGGACCACTGTGATGGCTCTCCACTGGTGCCCCTCGTCCCTTTCCGATCCCCCACCCCGACATACGACAGCCAGAGTTTCAGAGCACCAGGCCAGCTCGGTGGGACCCCTTGCTCTCAGGATGGCGCACAGGCCCTGCCTGTCTTGCCCCACCAGCTCTTTGTGCTCCTGCCCTGGCGGCCCTCCAGCTCCTGTGCTGTCCCAGTGGGCCTCTGCACGCGCTGTTCCCCTGTCTAGAATTCTCTTCTTTTCCCTCGTGTCCCACTTGTTCCTAGTCATCCGTAAGCCCCAACACAACCACTCTTTTCCTTAGGAAACCTTCCCGTTAACCACCAGGCAAAGGAGGGCTCCACCATCAGGTACTTTGTTTTGTTTTTGGTATTGGGATCGAATCCAGAGGTGTTCTACCTCCAAGCTACACCTCTAGCCCTTTTTATTTTTAATTTTGAAACAGGGTCTTGCTAAGTTGCTGAGGGTCTCTCTAAATTGCTGAGGCTGGCCTCGAACCTGCGATTCCCCTGTCTCAGCCTCCCAAGCACTGGGATTACAGGCTCATGCCACTGCACCAGGCTCACCATCAGCTATTTTTATAGCTCCATGTCTCTTTCCTTAGTGACATTAAGCAGGCTGACCCGATGGGATCTGTCTCCCCAGTTGGACAGTAGGATCTCTAAGTGGAGGCTGGATGCTTTTCCTCACCATTGTGATCCAACACTGAAGCAGTATCTGGCCAGAAGAAAGTACTCAATAAATATTTGGTGAATGAATAAATAGAATCTATTTGACACTATATATTAAGGGCTTCGATCCAATAACCCAGCTCCTAGAAATATATCCCAAGGAAGTAATTTTAAAAAGAAAGAAAATATTATATATATGAAAATGTGAACTACAACATTTTTTTCTAATAGCAACTTTAAAAAACCACACATATCTATGTCTAGCAATAGGGGAAATGTTAAAGAGTGGTAACTCCACAGAGTAAATAACAGGGTCATTAAAAATAATTGTGAAGACTAAGTAGCAATATGGAAAAGAGTTTACAATATTACAATTGTTTTTCAAAAGCTGACTGCAAAATTGAATTTTTACAACTATGTGAAAATGTTTTATGCATGCAGACAAATACCAGATGGGAACAAGGGAAAAATAAATGAGTTGATTTGTCCAAAAAGTAGATCATGATTGAATTTTCCATTTCAATTTTATTTCTCTTGGTGTAGTTATAATAGTGTTTTTGCACAACTAATATTTTAATGTAAATCCATGAGTTTTGCTAGTAATATATTGAATAAAGCAGCCACATTGAGCTAAGGAACCATCAAAGCCCAGCTATTTACATCTGACTCACTGTTCAGTGGTTCACAAATGCCTAATAAATAATATTATTTTAGAATGACCTTATTAACCACTTTAAAAATAGATCTTAGCCGGGCGTGGTGGCGCATGCTTGTAATTCCAGTACTAGGAAGGCTGAGACATGAGGATCGCAGGTTCGTGGCCAGCCTCAGCTACTTAGTGAGGTCCTTTGCAACTTAGTGAGACCCTGTTTCAAAATAAAGAATAAAAAATAGGGCTGGGGGTGGAGCTCGGAGGTAGAATGCTCCTGGGTTCAAAACCCAGTACCGAAAAAAAGAAAAAAATAGATTTTAAAATAACCATACTCTATTTTTACAATATTTTATGAACATTCATATGCATGTGTTTGTGTAGACTTGTATCTTTGTGTCTCTTGGGTAACACCTTAGAGAAGGCTATAGGTACATGTTTAATTTTTTCAATAACTGCCAAACTGTTTTCTAAAGCGATTGTACCATTTCACATCCCCCCAGCTGTGCACGAATGCTAGCGAAACATGAATGTTCCACATTCTTGCCAATACGTAGTGTAGTCAGTCTTTTTCATTTCAGCCAGTCTAATGAGTATGTATTATGGTTTGGATTTGCCTTTCTCTAATGATTAATAATGTCAAGAGTTTTTCATGTTATTATTTGATATTTGTATAAAATCTTTGATGAAGTGTCTTTTGCCCATTTTTAAATGGAGTTGTCTTTCTTTTTAACATTCTTACAATAGACATTTATATATTCTGAAAACTAGTCCTTTATCAGATATTTTTGCAAATATTTTCTCCAACCCATAGTTTGCCTTTTTACTTTCTTAACATAGCATGGTCTTTGTGTGTGTGTGTGTGTGTGCGTGTGTGTGTGTGTGTGTGTGTGTGTGTATTACTGGATATTGAAATGAGGGGCATTCTATGTCTAAGATATACCCCCAGCCCTATTTTTATTTTTTTTTATTTTGAAACAAGGTCTCACTAAGTTGCAGAGGATCTCCTTAGGTTGCTGAGGCTGACCGTGAACTTCAATCCTCCTGTCTCAGCCTCCCAAGTACTGGGATTATAAGCATGTACCACCACACCCGACCATAACATGGTTTTTTAGAGGGAAAATTTTTAAATTTTTATGAAGTGCAATCCATCAGTTTTTACATTTATAGTTTGTGCTTTCCTTCACCCAAGGTTACTAAGATTTTCCTCCTTCTATTTTATAGAAGTTTTAAAGTTTTAGCTCTTACGTTGAGGTTTATGACCTACTTAGAGCCAAGTTTTGTATTTGGTATGGACTAAAGGTCAGCTCACATTTTGCATATGGAATCCAACTGTTAAAACACTATTTATTGGAAACATTATCCTTTCCTCATTGAACTCCCTTGACATTTTTGTCAAAAATCAATCAACCTGGGAAAAGAAGAGTTATTTGAACCAACAGTGTTGAGACAACTAGGAATCCATGTGCCAAAGAATGAAGTTGGATCCCTGCCTCATATAATAATAAACTTAAAATGGATCACAGAATTCTATGTAAGAGCTAAAACTATAAAACTCCCAGAAGACAAGAACAGTAAATCTTCATTACTCTGAGATGGACCATAAATTCTTAGATATGAAAAATAAAGCACAAATGACAAAATAAAAAGTAGATAAACTGGATCACATCAAAATTAAAAAAGCTTTAGCTGGGTCCGGTGGCACACACCTGTCATCCTAGTACTTGGGAGGCTGAGACAGGAGAATCGTAGGGTCAAGGCCAGCCTCAGCAACTTAGCAAAGCCCTCTGCAACCTAATGAGCCCCTGTTTCAAACTAAAAGATAAAATAGGAGCCGGGCGTGGTGGCGCACGCTTGTAATCCCAGTACTTAGGAGGCTGAGACCGGAGGATCCGGGTTCGCAGCCAGCCTCAGTTACTTAGTGAGGCCCTCTGCAACGTAGTGAGACCCTGTTTCAAAATAAAGAATAAAAAATAGGGCTGGGGGTGTAGCCCAGAGGTAGAATGCCCCTGGGTTCAATCCTTGGTACTGCCAAGAAATAAAATAAAATAGGGCTGAGAGTATAACTCGGAGATAGAATGCCCCTGGGTTCAATCCCCAGTACCAAAAAGAAAAAAGAAAAAAAATGGGTAAAGGATTCATAGACATTTCTCCAAAGAAGATATAGATGCTTAGTGTCACAGTCATTAGGGGAATGTAAATCAAAACCACAGTAAGGTATGACTCCATATCTACCAGGACGGTTACAATAAAAAAGACAGATAATGACACATATTGACAGGGGTGTAGAGAAAATGGAATTCTTGGGCATTGCTGGCAGGGCTATATGATGGTGCAGCCTCTTGGAAGACAGGTCGGCAGTTCTTCAAAAACTTAAGTGGCGAGTTACCATGTGATCCAGGAATTCCACTCATAGGTATTTATCCAAGAGAAATGAAACCTATGTCCACATAAAAATTTGCACATGAATAATCATAGCAGCATTATTCATAATAGCCCCAATGTGAAAACAACCCGAATGTCCACCAACTGATGAATGGATAAATACAATGTGGTATATCCATGCAATAGAACATTATTTGGCCAAAAAAAAGAAGAAATACTGATACATGGATGAACTTTAAAACATTATGCTAGGTAAAAGAAGCCTGCATATCATATGATTCCATTTATATAAAATGTACATTTATATCAAATATATTGGAAAGAATAGGGAAATCTATGGAGACAGAAAGTAGATAAGTGGTTCTATGGCTGGAGGTTGAGTGCGGGTGAAGAGGAATAGGGGATGACAGCTAACAGGTATGGGGTTTCATTTAGGACAGATGAAACTACACTTGGTAATGGTTGCATTAACCCCATGGGTAAAAACATGAGTTGTATACTTTATTTTTTTTCTTTTGGTACCGAGGATTGAAACTTGGGGAGCAGCTCTGTCTCTGGGCTATACCCCCGGCCCTTTTAGTTTTTTATTTTGAAATAGGGTCTTGCTAAATTACCGAGGCTGACCTTGAACCTGCGATCCTCCTGTCTCAGACTCCCAAGTATTGGGATTACAGGCATATGCCACTGCACCTGGCTAAGTTGTATACTTTAAATGAGTAAATTATATGTCAACCACAGTGTTAAAAACCAATTGATTACATGTGTGGGTCTATTTCTAGATTCTCTATTCTGTTACATTGCATGATTTGTCTATCTTGAGATCAATGCCACACAGTCTTGATTGCTGGGGTTTATAGAGTTAGAAATTAACTAGTGTAGTTTAATAACTTCAATTTTTTTTACAAAATTGTTTGGGCTATGATAGGTCTTTTTTAGAATCAGTTTGTTATTTTCTACTAGAGAGGAAACAGAGAGAGAGAGAGAGAGAGAGAGAGAGAGAGACTGCTAGGATTTATTGGAATAGTACTGAGTCTATAAATCAACTTTAGCAGAATTAACACCTTAATAATATTGAGTCTTCTGAACCATGAGGGTATATAGCTCCTGACTTATTTAGGTCACCTTTAATTGCTCTCAGGAATGTTTTGTAGTTTTCAGTATACAGATCCTGCACATCTTTTGTCAAAGTTGTCCCTAGTATTTCATGTTATCAATGATTCACAACGTCTTAAAATAATTACATCAGCAGAAATGCTACATTTTATTTCTTTTTCTTGCCTTATTGCACTGGCTAGAACTTCCGCTATGATATTGAATTGAAGTGGAGAAAGTGCACATTCCAGTCTTATTCTAGGTCTTAGGAGAAAGCGTTCAGTGTTAGTGGTAGTCAGTCTCCAGGATGGCCCCAGTGATCCTCACCTAATGGTATTCATGTCTTTGTTAGTGCTTATATGTCTGGATTGATCTTTATGACAAGAGAATAAAGAGGAAGTGATCGTGTGGGAATGCAGAGATCAGCTCATGAGAGGCATTGCAGCTTGCATCTTGATTACTCTCTTTAGTATCATTTGTTTGGGGGAAAGGCGGCTGCTGTGCCAAGCAGCCCTATGGAGGGACCGATGTGGCAAGGATTGTGGCCTCCTGCCAATAGTCAGTGAGGAGCAGAGCCTCTGGCAGACAGCCATGTGAAAGATGGGGTGGTAGAAGTGAATCCTCCATCCCCGCCCCCCAAAAATCTTCATAACCACAGCCCTGGCCAGCAACTCGCTACAACCTCGTGGAAGACCCTAAGCCAGAACTTCCCAGCTAAGCAGCTCCAGGTTCCTGCCCCTTAGAACCTGCATGAGAGAATAAATGTTTGTTGTTTAAGCTGACAAATTTGGGGCAATTTTTTTACAAAGCAATGGATAACTGATACAGATTTTGGTATTTGGAAGTGGGATGTTGCCAGAGCAAAAACTCAAACTTTGGAAGCAATTTTGGAGCTGAATGATGAGCAGGAGCTGCAAGGGCTTGGGGGGAGTGTGTTAGGACTTAAGGGAGATGAGGAGCACGTGATTGGGAGCTGGAGGAAGGAAGATTCTCGTTTTGTGCCCGGAGAAAGCTTAGCAATACTGTCACCTGCAGTTACATGGAAAGTAGAAAATGTCCCTAATGAACTGGGTAATAGGGCTGGGGACTATTAGCCCAGGCTGTTGCAAGTGCTGCCTGATTTGTTGTGGCTTTTAGTAAAATACTAGAGAAAAGACTGTTTAAAAAAAAAAGGAGGAGGCAGGACTTGCTATGTGTGAAGATTTCCTGTCTCTCCAATTAGCAAATGATGCTAAAATTAAGAAATAGCTCTGAGCAAAGATTAAACCCAGGGCCCTCTCAGGAAATTATGTTTTAAAGATTAAACAGGGGCGGGGGTGGGGGATGACTGAAATTCTTTGTTAACACATAAGAAAAATCAAAAGGTGGTACCTCTGAGTACTACTTGGTCCCACTGTAACCATAAGGATTTTAAGGGCGGGACTCAATACGTGGGACAAGATTCTGCAGCCAAACAGCTGAATGAGGTGGCAAGTGGCAGCAGGAGGGATGTGTGGAGCAGGTAAGCGTTTCTGAGGAAGGCCAAGAGAGTAGAGCTCACGGCCAGGAACATGGACTCCGGTTTAAATCCCAGTTCTGCCTCTTACTTTCTTTTGTGGTACTGGGGATTGAACCCCGGGGCATTCTGCCTCAGAGCTATACCCCCAACCCTTTTTATTTTTTGTTTTGATACAGGGTCTCACTAAGTTGTGGAGGGCCTCGCTAAGTTGCTGAGGCTGGCCTTGAACCTGCGATCCTCCTATCTCAGCCTCCCAAGTACTGAGATTACAGGTATGTGCCACCAGGCCCAGCCAGTTCTGCCTCTTATTGGCCACGTGAACTTGGGCAAGATACTTTGTCCCTCAGTTTCTACAGCAATCAGGTGGGATGATAGTACATGCTTTATGGAGTTGTTCAGAGGTCTCCATGGCTCACCACATACAAGCACTTACAACAGTCTGTTACAGAGTCTAGACTCTGGTAGATGAGTGGCAGCTGCTGTCACTATTCTTGGGGGAGGTGAGTGCAGAAGCCTGTATTTTTTATAGTGAAGCTGGATATGGGCCGAAGCTGTTATCCTTGAGCAATAGGAGGGGCTTGGGCCTCGATTCTTTGTTACAGGCCACTGAGCCTACCAGAGGCTCTCAAGATACAGCAGTATCTAGGCATGATAGTGCACGCCTGTAATCCCAGTACTTAGACAACTGAGACAGGATTGCAAGTTCAAGGCCAGCCTCAGCAACTTAGTGAGACCTTCAGCAACTTAGTGAGACCCTGTTTCAAAATAAAAAATAAAAAGGTATGAGGGTGTAGCTCAGAGGTAGAAAGCCCTGGCTTCACTTTCCAGTATTAAAAAAAAAAGGTACAGCAGAAATTGCAGAAACCCAGGGACAAACATGATAGTAGGTCCCAGAGCTTTTAATTTGCAAGTGGCAGACGGGTGACAAAGAGCTGAGACATGAAAAGGAGAGAGTGCTGTGGTCTGAGAACGCTGGGCTCTGACGAGCTGGGAGGGGTTTTTACAGAAGCTCCTTCAATGTGAGCATCTTTGTCAGACAAAGGAGTAGGAGGGGACACACCACGGGGCGAGGTGGCATAGCTGGGCCTGGTAGTGCTAAGGAGCCCACAATGGCCAAGAGCCTGCAGCATGGAAGTGGAAGTCAGCACCACCTCCCCCTCCAACTGCCCGCCCTGGGCAAGGCCTCGAGCAAAAATAGCCAGTGCTCACAGCTAGAGAAGGGCTGAAATAACAAGCAATGTCCTTAACTTTTTACACATTTTTTTTTTTTAGTACTGGGGATTGAACCCAAGTACTCGCCCAAGCTATTTAATCAGTCTACCACTGAGCTATATCCCCAGCCTTTTTTATTTTTTATTTTGAGACAGGGTCTCACTAAGTTGTCCAGGCTAATCTCGAACTTGCAACCCTCCTGCCTGAGCCTCCTGGGTTGCTGGGATGACAGGTGTGCACCACTGTGCCCAGTTAATTTTTTTATACCTTTAACTAGCATTGATTAATCACTTACTATATGCTAATCACAACTGTATTTGTATACACTATTTTGGCCTATAAAAATGACAGCTTCAGAGATTAAAGATGGCATAATAGAGGGAGACAGCATGCTTCAGGTGCTCCAAAACTCGGAGGAACTCAACCAGTGGGAAGACTGCTTTTTGACAAGGAAAGAAAAGCAGCCAAAACTCAACAAAGCAACAACAGTCAAAATGCAGTGGAATCAGAGGCAGCAGAGAGTAGAGGACTGTAAAGAGCTCCCCATGTCTTACCTGGTAAGCGGAGAGTGGCGGTGGGTGCCATCTTGGCCAGGCCGCACTGGCACCACGGCTCCAGAGACCTCCAGCAAAGAAGCACCAGATTCTTGTGAAGCCAGCGACTACAGACCATCATCAAAAGCAGTCAAATTTTCTCTACATGCTCAACAAAGACCCAACTACACAGATGGCCCAGCTAGATCCTGCAGCTTAAGCTAAACCCATCTCTGCCTGCAGGGACCCGAGAGTGGCGCTCATCAAGACCATGAGTTAATAAGCTGTCCCAGTGGGAGAATGCCCTGCGCAACCACAGGGACTTGTGTGGCCACAAACAGACTCGCTGGGTCTGTGAGTTTGCAAATCACCTTTGTGGAGGTGGGGGTGGGGTTACAGTCAGACACAACAGAAATGTGAATTAGCAGACAGGGAACATTCTGGTGGGAGGATCCTAGAGTCAGAAGTTTGCCGCACACTTTCAGGGTCTCCAGTGATCACCACAGAATGGCCAGACATGGTGTCTGTGGGGTGAAATAAACCTACTGAGTTATAGGCTCAGAAAGCTATAAACTCACACTTGGCTATGTTTGAGTGCTACAAGCACCAACGCCAGAGGCCAACAAGGGCTCACATGATCGCAGCTGCTCAGAGCAGCAGTTGTGTCCTGGGTCTAAATAACTGAGCCACCCAAGCCCCCAGTTTAGAACTGTTCAACCTCTCCCTGCCAGAACTTGGGCCCTGAAACCAGGGAGGCCAAAAACCAGGCAGGGGTTCATGTGATCACAGCTACAGGCTGGGAACTCAACACTCTCTCCGCCAGCAGAGTTTGTGACTGACAGTGCTCCACGTGATTGTAACCAGCAGATCGGGGTGGTGTCCCAGGGGCCATCAAAGCTCAGCAAGCCAGGCCACAAGCTCGGAACATAGCAACCACTGGCCCTGCTGAGCTTAAGCCCACTGGCCACAGAGGCTGGAGGTCAGCACTCTGCAGTTTCAAGGGCTCACAATCAGCAGAGTAGTGATGGTGTCTGTGGGGCATTAAATCTCAACCAGCAGGCTATAGTCTCTGAAAAGAACATCATAGTCTCTGGCCCTACAGAGTTTGGGCCTGCAATCAATCAGAGACTCCTGTTTGCCTGCACTAAGAACTATATCTAGTTAAAGAGGCTTGGGGTACAAACTCAAAAGTTTGATTGTATGAGACAGACTGGTAGAGGCAAATATATACCCCCAGCCTAGACCTTATTATAAAGGAATAATAAATAGACACAGGACTCACACAAAAAGAGGAAGAAGATGCCATGACAACAGAAATACAAACCTGAGAACTCTGAAAATATGAGAATGAAAAACAGTGAAGAAACAATAAACTCCCACAATGCAACAAGGGAGATCACCGATACTGATCTTCAGGAAATGCCACAAGGAGAATTCCAAATTTTGATCTTCAATATGATGAAAGCCTCAAAGAAAGTGTACAGGAAATGAAAGAAGAGCATATCAATAGAGAAATTGAGGCCCTAAGAAAGAACCAAAAGAGGTTTTGAGTGAAATGAAGGAGTCAATAAATGAATTAAAGACCACAATAGAAACCACCTCTGGTAGGCTAGACCACATGGAAAACAGAATATCACTCTTGGGAGACAGTTCATTCAAAACTGAAAACACAGTCAACAATATAGAGAAGACAATACAACAGCACGACCTTAACATCCAACAAATATGCGACAACATGAAAAACCCTAACTTACGAATAATAGGCATTGAAGAAGGTCTAGAAGCACAAACCAAGGGTATAAGAAACCTCTTCAGAGAAATAATTTCAGAGAATTTCCCAAACATAGAAAAAGATTTGGACAGCCACGTACAGGAGACAGTCAGAACACCATTAAGACAAGATCAAAGTAGGCCTTCGCATGCCTCATAATAATCAAAATGACCAACATAGAGGCCAAGGAAAGAATCTTAATAGCAGCAAGAACAAAAGAAAAGGTGACATTCAGGGGCAAAACAATAAAAATCACTCCAGACTTCTCAATCCAAGTCATGAAAGCCAGGAGGGGATGATATGATGTACTCCAGACCCTGAAAGAAAACAACTTCCAACCAAGACTGCTATATCCAGCAAAGATCTCATTCGAAATTGATGGAGAAATAACAATGTTGCAAGACAAGCAGAAACTAAAAGAATCCATGACTACCAAGCCAGCGCTAGAGAAAATACTTAAAGAAATAAAACACAAAGAAGAAAAAAGAAGCAAATACCAGAATCAGAGAAGGGACGAACTTGACCAGATTGGCAACTAAGCAAAGGAGAAATAACACTACATCAAACAGAATATAGAATTCAAAATGACAGTAAACAAAAATCATATCTCAATAATAACCCTGAATGTCAAAGCTCTTAACCCCCCAATTAAAAGACATAGATTGGCAAGGTAGATTAAAGAACATAATCCAACTGTATGCTGCTTGCAAGAAACTCACCTTACCCACTTTTGTAAAACAAACTCTTCGAGACATCAGGTCTCAAATAGACCCAAATACAATAATATTGAGAGACTTCAACACACCACTCACACCACTAGATCTATCTTCCAGGCAAAAGATAAGTAAAGACTCTTCAGACCTAAGAACACTATAAATCAAATGGACCTAATAGACATATACAGATTATTTCAACCAACAACAGCTGAATCCACATTCTTCTCAGCTGCTCATGGAACCTTCTCCAAAATAGACCACATCTTGGGCCACAAACAAAGTACCAGCAAATTAAAAAATGTAATATAATTTCCTACATCTTCTCAGATCACAACGGAATGAAAGTAAAAATCAATAACAGGAAGACCAAAAGAAATTACATAAATACATGGAGACTGAATGATACACGCTTAAATGAGGACTGGATAAGAGAGGAAATAATGGGAGAAATAAAAAAATTCCTAGAATTAAATGAAAATAGAGACACGACATACCAAAATCTATGGGACACTTTTGAAGGTGGTGTTAAGAAGAAAAATTATAGCACTGAGTGCCCACATAAGAAAAACAGAAAGTCACCAAATAAACAAACTAATGACACACCTCAAGGACCTAGAAAACCAGGAACAGTCTAATCTCAAAGCCAGTAGAAGGCAGGAGATAATTAAAATCAGAGAAATCAATGAAATAGAGAACAAAAAAAAAAACAATACAAAGGATCATCAAAACAAAAATATTAACAAGATTGATAAACACCTAGCCAACCTAACCAAAAGAAAGAGTGAATCAATCCAAATTATCAAAATAAAAAATGAAATAGGAGACATCACCACGGACAGTGCGGAAATCCAGAGGATCATCATAAACTATTTTGAAAATTTGTATTTCAATAAATTGGAAAACATGGAAGAATTCAATGGATTTCTAGACACACACAACCTACCTAAATTGAACTAAGAAGATATAGAAAACCTAAACTGATCAATAGAAAGCAAAGAGATAGAAACAGCAATCAAAAACCTTCCATCAAAAAAAAAAAAAGCCCTTGTCCAGACAGATTCCCAGCTGAATTCTACAAAACCTTTACAGAAGAACTAAACCCAATACTTCACAAGTTATTCTGTAAAATTGAAAGAGATAGAGTTCTTCTTTCAAACTCCTTCTATGAGGCCAGTATCACCTTAATACCAAAACCAAATAAAGATACCTCAAGAAAAGAAAATTACAGACCAATATCATTGATGAACATAGACACAAAAATTCTAAACAAAATACTACACCATGACCAAGTTGGTTTCATCCCAGGAAAGCAAGGCTGGTTCAACATACACAAATCAATACATGTTATTCACCACATAAATAGAACTAAGGACAAAAATCACATGATCATCTCAGTAGAGGCTGAAAAAGCATTTGACAAAATCTAACACCCATTGAGCCGGGCGTGTTGGTGCACACTTGTAATCCCAGTACTTGGGAGGCTGAGACTGGAGGATCCAGGTTTACGCCAGCCTCAACTACTTAGTGAGGCCCTCTGCAACTTAGTGAGACCCTGTTTCAAAATAAGGAATAAAAAAATAGGGCTGGAGGTGTAGTGCAGAGGTAGAATGCCTCTGGGTTCAATCCCCAGTACTGCAAAAAATAAATAAATAAAATCTAACACCCATTCATGTTAAAAATACTGCAGAAAATCAGAATAGAAGGAATGTACCTCAACATCATTAAGGCAATATACAATAAACCCAAAGCCAACATAATATTGAATGGGGAAAAGCTGCGGGAATTCTCTTTAAAATCAGGAACAAGACAAGGTTGCCCACTATCACCACTCCTTTTCAATATAGTCGTCAAGACTCTTGCCAGAGCAATAAGACAAGAGAAGATATCAAAGGAATTCAAATAGGAAAAGAAGAATTAAAACTATCTCTATTTGTAGATGACATGATCCTATATATAGAAGACCCAAAAAACTCAACCAAAAGGCTACTAGAGCTGATTAACAAATTCAGCAAAGTAGCGGGATACAAAATCAACCTAAAAAAATCAGCAGCTTTTCTATATGCCAACCATGAATCCACTGAGAAAGAAATCCAGAAAACAATTCCATTCACAATAACCTCAAAACCAATAAAATACCTAGAAATAAACCTAACCAAGAAGGTAAAAAACCTCTAAAATGAAAATTATAAAACACTAAAGAAAGAAATTAAAGCTCTTAGAAGATGGAAAGACCCCCCCTTGCTCTTGGATAGGCAGAATAAATATCATCAAAATGGCCATTCTACCAAAAGTGATCTACAGAGTCAATGCAATCTCTATCAAAATACCAATGTCATTCTTCAAAGACCTAGAAAAATCAGTCCTAAATTTTATATGGAGAAACAAAAGACCCAGAATAGCCAAAACAATTCTCAGCAATAACAACCATGGAGGAGACATCACAATTCCTGACTTCAAATTATACTACAGAGCTATAGTCATAAAAACAGCATGGTATTAGCATAAAAACAGACACATAGACCAATAGAACAGAAGATACAGAAACACATCCACACACTTATAGCCAATTTATTTTCAACAAAGGTGCCAGACACATACATTGAAGAAAAGACAACCTTTTCAACAAATGGTATTGGGAAAACTGGTTATCCAGTTGTAGAAAAATGGAACTAAATCCTTACCTCTCACTCTGCCCAGGAGTCAACTCAAGATGGATCAAAGACCTGGAAGTTATACCAGAGACTGTGAAGCTACTAGAGGAGGGCATAGGTTCAACACTCCAACATATAGGCACAGGTAGAAACTTCCTCAACAAGACCCCCAAAGTTCAGGAAATTAAAACAAGAATTAATAAATGGGATGACATTAAATTAAAAAGTTTCTGCTCATCAGAGGAAACCATCAAGAATAAATAGAAAGCCTACAGAATGGTAGAAGATTTTTGCTGGTTATCCCTCTGATAGAGGACTAATATCTAGAATATACAAAAAACTTAAAAGACTTTACACTAAAAAACCCCAAATAACCCAATCAAGAAATGGGCAATTGAATTGAATAGACACTTCACAAAAGAAGAGATACAAATGGCCAATAAGTACATGAAAAAATGTTCAACATCACTAGCAATCAAGGAGATGCAAATCCAAACTACACTGAGATTCCATCTAACCCCAATCAGAATGGCAATCATCAGAAGTCAAAAAGAATAAATGTTGGCGAGGATGTGGGGAAATTGGGACTCTTCTACACTGTTGGTGGGTTTGCAAATTAGTTCAGCCACTATGGAGATCAGTGTGGAGATTCCTCAGAAAACTGGGAATGGATCCACCATATGATCTGGCTATACCACTCCTGGGTGTCTTTCCACAGGGGTTGAAACCAGAGAACTGGTTTATATATGCATACCCATGTTCACAGCAGCACAATTCACAATAGTCAAATTATTGAACCAACTAGGTGTCCATCAACAGATGAATGGATTACAAAATTATGGGATATACACACAATGGAATTCTACTCAGCAATAAAGAAGAACAAAATTATGTTATTTGCAAGAAAATGTAAGGACCTCGAGAACATTATGTTAAGTGAGATTAGCCAGTCACAGAAAGTGAAGGGTCATATGTTTTGAAACAGGGTCTCACTAGGTTGCTGAGGCTGGTTTTGAACCTGCGATTCTCCTGTCTCAGCCTCCCAAGTACTGGGATTACAGGTGTGCACCACTGTGCCTGGCTGAGGCCTATGCTCTTACTCTCCTCATTTTACAGACGAGGAGATTGAGGCACAGAGAGATGTAGTGACTTACCACGGTCACACAGCTGCTAAATGGTGAAGTCAGGTTACCAATCCAGGAGGTCTGATTCTAGACCCTAGATCTGTGACCACTTCTCTAGCCCGTCTAGGGCATCAAGGGGCTGGTCCTGTCACCTGTCCCTCAGCCAACCCCCAGAGTCTGGCAAGCAGCTTTCCTCAGGGACTTAGATCATCCCTGACCTCCTGGGGCCTTATCAGAAAGAACACGTGCTGGAGGTCAGGCTGCAGGACAATGAAGGCATCTGTGAGCGGCAGGCACCACCCCTGGAGACAATGTCCTTCTGCAAACACCAGCCACCACAATAACAAACACCGCTGCCATCCACGGCCCCCGTACCACGAGGAGCATGGCGTATTCCAGTGGCAAACAGCCCCCGCTGCTATTGTCTGGATTCCCCAGAGGGAAGATCTAAGGCTGCTCCTATCATTCTGCCAGACTTCTGCCGCCTCTCCAGGGCCCCAGCCCGAGGACGGCTTGTTTGAAGTGAGCCAGACTCGGACCCCAACATCCCACCGGGATCTTCACTGGTCTGTAGCAAAACAAGAAAATCGGGACAATGCGAGGGGTTTCCTAAAGCAAAACGCATTCCATCTAAAGAATCCTATTTCTGACGCTCAGCTTCCTTCTCACGGCTCCCCGGCTTCCAGGTCAGCTCCGTGCTCCTCCTGGAATGCCGGCTGCCCCTTCTGAGGCGCCTCTCTGCATTACACGGGCCCGCTCTGCGTCGCCATGTCTCGGTCTCGATTCCCATTGCTAACCGCCTCGTTCCCTCCATGTTTCTTTGCTCTCACATGGTCTTGAGAGAACGTGATTGGCCTAATGTATCTCTTTTGACACCAGACCATGACATCTGTCACTGGTCAGCCAATCAATCAGCTGCTTGTGAGCCAAGTGGCGACCTCTGGTCCAATCAACCCCCAGGGCCATATGGCCCAGGACAGAACTGGTGGCTGGGGAGAGTAGGCCAGCTCCCCTCAGGAGGGACTGTAAAGACAGGTGCCATGATTGACGAGGCCGGTAAATGTCCAATCCTGAGGTATTGCTCCAAAATAGGATTCGTATTTCTCAGCCTAGGAAGGGGTCGGCGTCTTCCACTAAATGGGCAGGATTTAGCCCAAGGAGGTAGTTGGTCAGGAAGACCCAAAGTTAGAGCTATTTTGGGAGTACATCAGTAATCCTTGGGAGTAACTGCATATAAAGAATGAACAAGCCGGGCGTGGTGGTGCACGCTTGTAATCCCAGTACTTGGGAGGCGGAGACCGGAGGATCCGGGTTCGCTGCCAGCCTCAGCTCTCTCTCTCTCTCTCCCTGTCTCTCTCTCTCTCTCTCTCTCTCTCTCTCTCTCCTTAGTGAGGCCTCCGCAACTTCATGAGACCCAGTTTCAAAATAAAGTATAAAAAAATAGGGCCGGGGGTGTAGCGCGGAGGTAGAACGCCCCTGCGTTCAATCCCCGGTACCACACACACACACACACACACACACACACAAAATGGTGGAGTAGTTCACTGAGAAAGAGCACAGGGGAGGAGCAGGCTCGGGAGATGGAGAGATGGTGAGCACCGTTCTGACATGTTGAGACATGGGACGTCCTGCTAGAACCATGGCAGGAAGCGGGCTGTCGGAGCTGGAGTTCAGGGAAGGAGTCTGGGCTGGAAGGAGCGACGCAGAGCATGTCGGTGGGTGAGACCGTGGAGTGAATGATTTCGCCGGGAGAAGTGGGGCGCGTGAGTGACAGCTCACACACACTTGGATGAGTGAGGGAATGAACGGCACGGCCAGGACTTGGGATTCGCTCCTGTCTCAGTCCTTCCCAGGCAGAACAGCATTCAGGAGACCCTGCACTCTGAAAAGGCGGTGCGGGGGAAGGATGTGGACCCGGAAGGCAGCACTGAATTCATTTGCAGGGTCTGCAGCTCACTAGTTACTGTCTTCTGGCTTCATCCTCAACTTCTCACAGCTATAGTTTCCTCATCTCAAAATGGCTATAATGAGCCGGGTGTGGTGGCGCACGCTTGTAATCCCAGTACTTGGGAGGCTGAGACAGGAGGATCGCAGGTTTGTAGCCAGCCTCAGCTACTTAGTGAGGCCCTCCGCAACTTAGACCCTGTTTCAAAATAAAGAATAAAAAATAGGGCTGGGGGTATAGCTCAGAGGTAGAATACTCCTGGGTTCAATCCCTAGTACTGCAAAGAAAAAAAAATGGCTATAATGATATTTTGTGTGTGTGTTCGTGTGTGTGGTACTAGGGATTGAACTCAGGAGCACTTTACCCCCAATCTACACCCCCAACCCTATTTTATTTTATTTCATTTTTGAAACATGGCCTTGCTATTTGCTGAGGGTGGCCTCAAACTTGTGATCCTCCAGTCTCAGCCTCCCAAGTACTGGGATTAACAGGCATGCGCCACTGCACCTGGCTGCTATATAAGTTTAATACACTATATAGTGAGGCTCTTAAAGGACACTTATAAGAACTTGATACTGATGTTGTTTGCAGATTAAATGGTTGTTTGCAGATTAAATGGTTAAAAAGATGAAAGCGTCTTTTTAAAGGGTATGATAGCAAATTTAGCCTACCAGATTTCATAACATATTACAAAGTGACAATTATCCAAACCATATGGTAACAATGGAAAAAAAAGTGATCTGTGGAAGAGATTAAACAATCCAAAACTAACTCAATATATAGTAAAACTCAAAATAATCCAGCAACAAGGGAAGTAATTACTATGTAATAAGTGCTTTGGAGAGAACTATAATAAAGAGAAGAGCTACACATTATACCATTTCTGCAATAAATTACAGATGAGATTGTATGCATCTCTGAGAAACTGACCATAAAAAGACCAGAAAATGCAATTCCACATTTATCATATTAGAAAAGAATCCAAAATTGGGGTTTTCAAAATAAAAAATAAGAACCTTTTGTTGAATAAAATACAGGACAACCACAAGAGGAAAATAACAGCCTGGAAGAAATAACAAACCACTGATACATCTAAGATATATTAATTTCTGCTTTTTTTACAAAAAGCTAAAATCAGTGCCCAGATTCCTCTCAGTAAGCAGCAAAGGAGATGAACAGACAGTTTACACAGGAAGTACAGATGGCGAATCAAAACATGAAAAAGTACATAGCTCCACCAGAAATGAGAGAAATGCAAACAAACTGGTTCTGGGGCATCAGTGCGTGCGTGTGGGACTTGCAAAAATAAAATAAAATGATAAAGTCCTGTATTGGTAGAGCTATGGGCAACAGGCAAGAGAGAAGAGAGAAGCTCAAAGCAGTACCTGAAACCAGACTGCAGCATTAAACCCTGGCTCCAGCACATGCCGCTTCATGGTGTGTGTGTGTGTGTGTGTGTGTGTGTGTGTGTGTTACTGGGGATTGAACCCAGGGGCGTTCTACCTCCGAGCTACACCCCCAGTCCTTTTTATTTTTTTTTATTTTGAGACAGGGTCTCTCTAGGTTGCTAAGAGTCTCGCTGCATTGCTGAGGTTGGCCTTGAACCTGCGATCCTCCTGTCTTAGCCTCCCAAGTACTGGGATTACAGGCGTGCACCACCACACCTGGTTAGCATATGCCCCTTCTGAGACCTAAGAGAAGTGGCTTCGTCTGTCTGGCTTTGGTCTCCTCACATGTGTAATAAGGTTTAAGGTAGTTAATATAAAGTGTTTGGTCAGTCCTGCATAAGTGCTAGCTTTATTTGTGTGGGGGGATAGGGAGAGGATATTCCCTACATTTTTTTCCCAATTATAGTAAAAAATGGCATGGACTTTGGAGCCAAAAAAGTCATTCATTCAACAAACATTTTCAGAATGCCAGATTCAGGTGCAAATCCCATTCCCATTAATTATGAGTGAAATCACCTTGGAAAAGCTGCTTAGCAATCCCAAATTGCAGTTTTCTCCATCTAGAGCATAACATAACAACATCTACTGCTTAGTATTGTTGGGGTCGTAATGAGATATTACACATAAAGGATCTAAGCGTGGCCTGGCATGTAGAAGCCCTTCGTGCATATTAGAGTCTGCCCTCCTCCTCTTAGAACTTCAGCCCAGCCCCTATCAGCGAGCCTGCCAGGGACACCTGATTAATGTCTTTCTTTTTTTTTTTTTTACGGTACTGGGGATTGAACCCAGGGGCATTTTACCTCCGAGCTACACGCCCAGCTATATATTTTTTTTAATTCTTTATTTTGAAACAAGGTCTCACTAAATTGCAGAGGGCCTCACTAAGTAGCTGAGGCTGGCTGCAAACCTGCAATCCTCCTGTCTCAGCCTCCTAAGTACTGGGACTGATTAATGTTTTTAAAGGCCCCATGCCTTGAAGTTCAAGATGCCACCAACCTGTAACATAATATGTAAATCAAAATAGTAACATCGCCAATTCATAAAATAGAAGTTAGCATTTTAATGTGCCACAAAACAGACATGCGTGCTGAAAATACACTAATTCTGGTATTTTCTCTCTTGCTCTTGCTTACTTTTTGCTGGCCTGCCTGTTTGCCGCTGGCCTTTTGCAGTGATTTAGCCAGCCCGGCGGGTAATCCCAGCCTGCTGCCAAATCATCGCCATGATGGGTGGAGGGACATACTGACTTCAGATTTTTCCCTCCCCAGGGGTATTTGCATTTTTAGGTAGTGGGGAACAAGAGCTCCTGGGGACCCAAAGTCTGGCACAAGATGGCCACTCAATAAATATTTGTGGAATGAAAGAAGGGAAGCATGAACGTCTGCTCACAGGGGAATTTCAGCTGCTTCCCGAGGCAGAGGGGAGGATGTTTTTAACAGGGAGACTAAGTAACCAGCACTCCTCAAATCACACTGGGTAAGCCAAGGCTGAAATTTAAGTACTTAACAACCAATCAGAATGGACCCCGATACCAGGCCGGACCCTCTGCTGTGAGTAATGGAAACCCAGGGGCCTGAAGGAAGGCTCAGAAGGAGGGGTCAAAGGGCCTCAAGATACACACTATTTATCAATGGTACGGGAGTATTTTAGCACTCCACCAACCAGAGGGGCAAGTCACGCGTGCACGACGTCTAAACAGCAGCTCTGGATAGGTGGTGGCGTGGGAATCTAGAGACTTTTGCCACCTTTCACCCCTAGGCCCCAGTCTCCCATCTATAAACCAAAGAAGTCAACCTTAGTCACCTTCCAGGCCCACTCCAGCTCTGGCTGCTTGTGGTTTTACTTTTATTTTTATTTTTGATACTGGGGATTGAACCCAGGGGCATCTAACCCCTGAGCTATAATCCTTTTTTATTTTTTATCTTGAAACAGGGTTTCACTAAATTGCTGAGGGTCTTGCTAAGTGGCTGGGGCTAGCCTCCAACCAGTGATCCTGCCATCTCAGCCTCCCAAGTACTGACATTACAGGTGTGTGCCACTGCACACACGGCTTACCT
Organism: Glis glis; assembly: GCA_004027185.1. Lineage (NCBI taxonomy): Eukaryota > Metazoa > Chordata > Mammalia > Rodentia > Gliridae > Glis > Glis glis. The sequence continues at coordinate 39,705 of PVJS01000674.1, read as the reverse complement.
GTGATTTTAATATAATAACAATTGGGGGTTTTGTTTGTTTGTTTGTTTGTTTGTTTGTTTGTTTTGAAACAGCTTGACTTAAGTTAGTTGGGTACAGGAGGTGCCCAGGCTGGACCTTCCCATGTGGCTAGTGCTTGAGGTGTTGAACAAGTGAGTGCTCTCGCACCCAGCCCTCAGCACCCCACTGGGGGTAGGATGGAGGGGCTGGAAAAAGGGGGTCATCAGAACTTGTCTCCTTTTCACCCTGGTCTTTGTTGGAGACCCTGTCTTTCCCCTTTACTTCGTTATCAAAGAACCGGGAACTCAGCTCCTGGTAGGAATTAGAGGAAGGAATCAAGGCTGGCTTCAAGTTCCCCCACCAGACTCTAATCGGCTAACTATCACCAAGCCACTGACTTCTCTGGACTCAGTCTTCCCACTGCCACAGGGCTCTGGGCACAACCGTGGTGCTGGCTTGGCTTTCCGTGTTTGAGAAAACTGGCTGAAGTCCGCGGTGGGAAAGGACTGTGACAAGGCCCGTGCACAGAGGACTCTTGGGTCACTGAGCGGGCCCCTGCGGCCAGGAGGGGAAGAGCGCTCAGTCCTTCCGCCAGCTGCTCCGTGCCCTGGGGAGCCCTGCCGCCGCCAGCCCACAGCGATGACTTCACCGCCGTGTGGTTGAAACCGGAGCCCTCGCTAGGGGCAGAGCAGGAAGCTTTTTCCTGCGGTGGGAGCTTTTGTTCTCCAAGCCTTGATGGCCAGGCGGAGGAATTTCCAGCCAGCTGACGTCAGCCACCAGCCCGACTCAGCCCAACTCAGTGGAACCCACAGGGGGGCTGGGGGAGGGCGGCCTGCAGGTCAGAGGTGCTGGGGTGCAGGCACCCAGAGGCCCTGCCCTGCTTCCTCTTCTTCCCACATTAACCCACTGTGGCCCGGGTCAGCTCCCTGACATCCCCGCAGGAGGAAAGTTATAGGGAGAGTGGGAGGAGAGAGGTGTCTACTTCTGGTCCAGCCCTTTATTGTCTGCTGAGTGACTTGGGCTAACCACTGAACCTCGCAGGGATTCGGTTTCCGCATCTGTAAAATGGGAATAATAAAGCCCGGCGTGGTGGTGTACGCCTGTAATCCTAGTACTTGGGAGGCTGAGACAAGAGGATCCCAGGTTCAAGGACAGCCTCAGCAAATAGTAAGACTCTCAGCAACCCAGCGAGACCCTGTTTCAAAATAAAAAAAATAAATAAATAAAAGGGCTGGGGATCTAGCTCAGATATAGAATGTCACAGTGTCACAAAAAAAGAAAGAAAATGAGAATAATAGTAATAATAGTGTTTCATATCACCTAGTAGTGATTATTAAATTTAAAGCATGTAAAACTGTCGGGGACTTAGTAAATGCTCATAAATAGGAATGACAATTTTTATTGCTGTTACCTCTCCAGTGACAGGAGATGAGATGCTATGCCTGAGACACAGAGCCAGGTGCAGCTCTGAGGCGCAGACCCCACGCCCCAAGGGATCAGCACTTTTCTGCTTCGGGAACCACTGTGCCCTCCTTCCCAGGCACAGGAGTCTTGCAAAGATGACTTAAGTGTTCCAGGGCTGTCTGCCTTACCAAAGGGCCACACACTGGACGGCTTTAACAACAGAAACTTAATCTTCCCAGTTCTGGGGTATGAAGTTTCCCCCATGTGCCAATAGGGCTTCTTCATTGGAAAAGCGTGAGATGCTCCGGACTAGGTATTGGCAACGACGTGCCAGCTTGGAGGCCAGAGAGCTTTGGATCTGAACTCCCTCCCTCTGCAGTGAGAGTCCCAGGGTGTCTTTCCTTCATTGTCTCCTTGGGAGCCCTCTCCGCTATGCACGCAGTGGCCCAGCCAGGTGAGCCGTCTGCACCAGATCAGAGAAGTCGCCCTGGGAGAGGAGGTGTAGAGATGGTGGGCGTGGCGGCAGAGGAAGTGGAATTAACCACCGGAGGAAGCAGCCTCTGGCAGCTTCGTGGGGAAATATCTCGGGGCTTCCCCATCTTCCAGTTCCTCTGATGCTCGAAATGATAGGAATTTGAAAGTGAGAGTGTGCTTTGTCCTCCAGCACCAGCCTCCCTCCTCGTCTCCCACTCGCTTCTCCACCTGCTCTACTCTGGCTCCTGCCCCAGCACCCACCTAGCTTCTTCTCCATAAGGTTCCAAGCACCTGCTTGCTGCTAATGTCAGTGAGTCCCCTGCAGTCCTCATTTGACTGAGCCTCTTGGAAGATACCCCGGCTTTGGGGTCACTGCTTGCCCCTGGCTTTCCTCCTTGCTGTCTGCTGCTCCTTCTCAGTGGTCCCTGCAATTTCTCCTTCCCCTGGAAGCTCCTCCCTCTACACATTCTCCCTACAACACCTCCCCTGCTCCCCCAGCCCAGTCCACCTCTATGTTGACGGCCTCCAGAGTCCATCCCAGGCCCAGAGCTCAGCTGGAGCTTCTAACCTGGTCACCCGGTTTCCCCCATGGACATCCCATGATGTCACTCAGCAGGGCTCAAAGAGAGCCCTTGAACACTGTCCCTTGAACAGTTGCTACCCTGGGTAGCAAGCCAGGGTAAGTAAGGGCCAGAGTCAGCAGCCCTCCCTGACTTCTAGCTTAAGACTGATCAGGGAGTCCAAAGAGGGATTGAAAATGGACCAATCAGGGCCCAGATCTAAGGGATTGAAAATGGACCAATTAGGGCCCACATCTAAGGACCAATCAAAAGAGGTGCCAGGCTATATAAGCTAGCCTCCCAAGAGCAGAGCAAGCCACGATGAGCAGGGAAAGAGGAGGGGCAGTGGTGGCACTGTGGCCAGCAGCAACAGCAGCAGCCCAGCAGCAGCAGCAAGCAAGAGTGGCAAGTAACGCTTGCCGAGTTGCAAGGACAGCAGAGCAGCAGTGACTAGCAGGAGAGCAGCCACAGCAGCAGTGGCCAGCAAGAGGAGAACACTTGCAGCCCCAGCGCTGTACCAGCAGCAGCAACAAAATAGCAACACTTGCTCGGCAGAGCAGGAACCGCAGCAAGAGCACCTGCAACAGTGATTTGATAGTGCCTGCCTCCTCCTCCGCAGCTGCAGCCAAGGCTAACAAGCACCCGGGTCCCCTTTTGGGGCCCCCTCCCCTGTGTGGGAGCCCTGCTGCCTTTCCCTGTTTCCTTCTGTTAAGCGCTCTCCCCTGATTCCTATGTCTTCTGAGCTGAGTTCTTTAGCTCTTGAAGACAAGGGCCCAGGTAAGCGTTGGGTCTGGGGTGGAGACCTCGACCAGCCCAACCTGTAGCAGCCTGTCTCGCGTCCACCTGTGTTCCAAGACTCTGAAACCAACTTGTATTATCTCTAGCTCAACTGATGAGCTTCGGTCTCATCCCCTAACTAGACCGTGATCTCCCTGAGGTCAGAGTTTGTGAATAGTACCTCTCAGCATCCCTTCCAGAGCCTGGCATAGCCGGACACACAGTAGGACCTCAATAAATGTGTGTGGCTTGGATCCCTAAGGGAGTTGAGGGTCAGGTTGTGGAGACCTGTTTCTTTGAAGAAGCACCAACAGTGCGCAGAGAGGGGTGGTTCAGAGACCTGGGGTTTTGTCCGTATTCCATCACCAATCGCCTGGGTGACTGGGAAAGCCACAGCCTGTCACTCAGCCTCAGATTCCCAAACAGTAGCAGGAAGACTGGAGGTGTGGATTCCTTCTCAGGGAGGGGTGGCGTAAAAGGGTCCCGAGCTCCTCGAAAGGTAGCATGCAGTAAAAGGAACGTGGCCAGAAGTAGGGACGAATGGTCCTGTTCTGTCTTGGACCAAACTGGCTGCCAGGCTCACCCACCTCACTGGTCCACAGACAGCCAGAGTCATCTTTTAAAAATGCAAACTCAATATGCCTCATCTCTGCTGAGAATCTTTCAAGGGTCTCCCCAGAATAAAGCCTGAAGCCTGTCACAAAATAAAGCCAAAGAACTGTCACACGCTTGGGGATCTGTCTACGCATTTCTCCTCACTGCCCACCACCCCCTGCCCCCTGCCCTCCAGCCCCTCCGCGGTCCCGTGGACTCACCTGTGTGAATGGCGTTCTCTCCCCTGCGGTGCCCATCCTCAGATGCTGGTCCAAGATGACTGACACAGGGGCCCTGCTCTCAGGAGAGGTGAGCCAGGGTGCGCAGAGCAAGGCAGGAACGAGGCAAGGCCCACATGATAGCTGTCTAGCTGTCACGGAGAAAACCAGGAAACATCCCAGGACTCAAACCCTGAACACAGCAAAGACATCTTCATATACAGGAATTGTCTTTATTGAACTGACTTGCATGCTGGGCAGGGAAGAATTAGTTTCCCTGGGTCAGATCGATTCTAACTGACTGATAAATGGGATTTGTGTGTGGGGGGGTACTGGGGATTGAACCCAGAAGCATTCTACCTCTGAACTGTACCCCCAGTCCTATTTTATTTTTTATTTTGAAACAAGGTCTCACTAAGTTGCTGAGAGCCTTGCTAAATTGCTGAGGCTGGCCTCAAATCTGTGATCCTCCTGTCTCAGCCTCCCAAGCACTGGAATTACAGGCATGCACCACCACACCGGGCTATAAATAGGATTTTTAAACCTGAAAACCAGGAACCTGTGAGGATCCCGTGGGAGACCTGGTGTGAGCGGTCATCTTGAGTGTCCCTCCTATCCAGTTCAGCCCTGGCGGGCAGGATTAGCAGTGAGCAGGCCCAGCTGTAGAGCACTAGTTCTCAATGGGGAAACATTTCACAATGTCCCAGGACACTTTGGGTTGGGTGGGGGTGGGGAGCCTCTGGGACCTAGTGAGTGGGGGCCAATAATGGTGCTAACCATCCGATAAGTCGTAGGTCTGTCCCGACAGGTTAGCAGTGCCAAGATTGAGAAACCTTGTATAAAGTCAGACTGCTCGGCTTCATGTCCCAGCGTCACCCGGAGCAACTCACCTGCCTTCCATTTGTTTTGGTTTTCTTTGGTGCAGCTCAGTGGCAGATCTCCTGCCTCGGTGCTCCGCATTTCATACTCATCTCTACTCATAGGGTTGTTGCAAAGAATAAAGGAGACAACTTGGGTGAAGTCCCAGTACAATGCTTATGATATGATACGGCACTGAAGAAAGTATTATTGCTGGGAACATCATGCGTAGGACCTTAACTGCGCCACTTTTCAAAGCCGCATGGGTGTCAGTCCGTTCAGGTACATCATGGCATCACACTTGGCAGAATCTGGAGGTTCCCGTGTCCCTGGGGGGGCTTAGCCTCTCCGTGCCATCTGCTCGCTGATTCTAGGGTCATCGAGCTGTGCCTCTGAGACACGCAGGGGCAAGGTGCTCGGGCTTCCCAGCTGGATGGGTTTAGCAGCTCACCCTCCAGCTTGCCTGGGCTTGCATCCTTGTCAGCCTTTGCAGCCCCTGCCCTCCTGGCGGCTGGTCCCAGGCTGCTCCTGCTCTGCTTTTCCACACCAGGTTTGGGCTCCTGAACACTCTTGAGGCTGGCGCTGTAGCCTCGGCCCACACAGGTATTGACGCTGGCTGCCAAGAAAGAGGCATTGGTGGGCTTTCTGTCCAGCTAGGGGATCAGCTCTCTTTCTCTCCCCTTCCTTCCTTTCTTTTCTTTTCTTTTTTTGGACTAGAAATTGAAGCCAAGGGCATTCTACCCCTGAGCTACACCCCAGCTCTTTATATTTTTTGTTTTGAAACAGGGTCTTGCTATATTGCTGAAGCTGGTCTCGAACCTGCGATCCTCCTGTCTCAGCCTCCCAAGTATTGGGATTATAGATGTGCACCACCACACCTGGCTATATTTCTATTTTTCAATTATGCCTGACCTGTTTTGTTTTTGTTTTTGTTTTTTGGTAGTAGGAATTGAACCCAGGGGCATTCTACCTCTGAGCTACACCCCCCAGCCCTATTTTATTTTTTTATTTGAAAACGGGGTCTCACTAAGTTGCTGAGAGCCTCACTAAATTGTTGAGGCTGACTTCTACCCTGCAATCCTCCTGTCTCAGCCTTCCAAGTACTGGGATTACAGGCATGCGCCACCATGCCCAGCTCATGCCTGACCTATTCTTCAACAAACACCCAACAAACAGCAATGGCAGTGGGTGGAAAGTTTGTGGGAAGGCCAAGAGAGGTGACAGAAACATTTTTAAATCTATGAATCATAAGTATAGTATCTTTACTTTTTACGTATATAGAAAGGCATTGTGGTTAAGTGTATTGTTATCAAAGTATATTTGTTTTACTTGCCTGAAACATACTTTAATTATTTAGCTGGAAGGGTTGGTAGAGGAGGCAGGGAGGGAGAGAGAGATTAAAGATTCTAGAACTGTTGGGAAACCAACATTTTCATAGGAGAAAGGAAGAAAGGAAGGAAGGAAGGAAGGAAGGAAGGAAGGAAGGAAGGAAGGAAAGAAGGAAGGAAGGAAGGAAGGAAAAGAAAAGAAAGAAAGAAAGCAGGCAGCCTTTCCTTTAAGGAGAAAGTCTGCCTTTGAAGGGAAGAGATGAAACGTGCTGCCACTGAGGGATCCCCAGGGATTCCCCCCAAACTCCTGCAGTGGGAGCCCGGCATTTTCTCCCAGCCAGCCTCGCTCCGCAGCGCCTGGCGGTCACGTTTCAGGAAGCTGCATATTCCCGCTCCAAACCTTCACCCCCGACAGACACACAGGCAAGGGACGAGGGCTTGCCACTGCTGCTGGTCATAAAAGATTTGGTCTATTTCTTCCAAACTGACGGCTCCTCTCTTAAATTGGACATTTGAAGAAGCTTCTCTCAGCCCATTTGATTCTGACGACAGGCTAAGTGCCCATTTTCTCACTCGCGGAGCCATTAGCATGATGTTCGGGACTCAGCCATCCGCTGCAGGATGCAACGATGCTGTTTGATCAATCGGGGCTTCAAGACAGCCGTGGGAGGGAAGAGGCTGCACCTCTCTCGGGAGATCCTGGCACACGGAAGGCCCAGGACCTTGGCCCGAATGGGTAGATTGCTGGGGCTGGGGCTTTGAACTCTAGGATAATGGTACTAAAGACCCCTGTGTTGGTCAGGTTTCTGTCGCTGTGACAGAATACTTGAGAAAACCAAATTATATGGAAGAAAGGTTTACTTTGTTTTATTTATTTATTTTGTGGTACTGGGGATTGAACTCAGGGGTGTTCTACCTCTGATCTATACCCCCAGCCCCCCTCCCCTTTTTGATTTTGAAACAGGTCTTGCTAGGTTGCTGAGGGCCTCGCTAAGTTGCTGAGGCTGGCCTCGAACATGCGATCCTCCTGTCTCAGCTTCCGAAATACTGGGACTACAGGCATGCACCACCACGCTGGGCTGGAAAGGTTTATTCTGGCTCACGGTTTTGGAGGTTTCTGCCCGTGGCTGCTTGGCCCAGCTGCTTTGGGCCTGTGGTGGCGCAGTGCATCATGGTGCATCATGGTGAAGAAGGACTGGTCGTATTGTGGGGGCTGAGAAGCCAAAGGAGAGATAGAGGAGGAGCCAGGGTTCCAATGATCCTTTCTAGGGCACGGCCACACACTGACCCAACTTCCTCCAACTAGGCCCCACCTCCTAAAATTTCTACCACCTCCCAGTAGCACCACCAGCTGGGGAACAATCCTTCAACACTGATATTTAAGATTCCAATTATACTAGGCCGGGTGTGGTGGCGCACACTTGTAATCCCAGTACTTTGGGAGGCGGAGACCAGAGGATCCGGGTTTGCAGCCAGCCTCAGCTCTCTCGCTCTCTCTCTCCCCCTCTCTCTCTCTCTCTCTCTCTCTCTCTCTCTCCTTAGTGAGGCCCTCCGCAACTTCGTGAGACCCGGTTTCAAAATAAAAGCATAAAAAATAGGGCCGGGGGCGTAGCGCGGAGGTAGAACGCCACTTCGTTCAATCCCCAGTACCGCAAAAAAAAAAAAAAAAAGATTCCAATTATAACAACCCCTTTGTTCATTTACTCCATTCTTTTGGGGAATATTTATTGAGTACCAGGCATTTTAATAATATGCCTGGGGTGCATACTATTGAGTGTCCCAGGCACTATGCTGAGCATGTATGAGATTACTGCAGAGAACAAAACAAAAAAGTCCTGCCCTCATGGAACTTATACTGGAGTGGAAGGAGACAGGTAACAACTGAAATATAGTTTCTGATCGTAGTAACAGCTGCAGAGAAAAGTAGGGGCAGGGACAGATGTGTGGGGAGAAGGTGTCACCATTTTGGAGAATTTGGGGAGGCCTCGCTGAGATGCCAGTGTTTCAGTAAAGGCCTGAAAGGTGAGGGAGTGCCTTGGGCAACGCCAGTGGTCAGCACAAAGTCCTGAGGTAGGCGTGAGCCTGGAAGACCAGGATGGAGCAGAGCACACCAGGGCAGGGCTGGTGTCAGAGAAGCAGTGGGGTAGGGACGATCACGCAGGACCTCACACGTCACCGCAAGCACTTCGGATTTTCCTCCAGCTGGAATGGAAGGCCATGAGAGAGGTTTAAGCAGGAGAGCGACACCACATATTTGATGAACCTCTGTTACCTCATTTCTCAATTGTATTATTACCACTATTTTAAAAGTGGGGAAACCGAGGTTCAGAAAGGTTAGGAGAGTTGCCCAACAGCATGAGCTGCCTGCCCCTCTCCCGTCTAACCCAGGGCTTTTCCCACTCCGGTGCGTAGTTTCCAAGTGCGCTCAGCTCTCCTGTCTGCGAAGGGGAGGCCAGAGCATTCGGCAAGGGAAGGGACAGGTGAGCAGGCTGGCACTTCTCAAAGATGGATTGCTGGACAGAGCTGGGTCGGGAGTATGCTTGGAAAGTGCGCTGAAGCTGGGTGTGGTGGCGCAAACCTGTAACCCCAGCACTTGGGAGGCTGAGATAGGAGGATCACAAGTTCAAGGCCAGCCTCAGCAACTTAACAAGGCCCTCAGCAACTTAGCAAGAATATGTTTCAAAATAAAAAGGACTGGGGTGTAGCTTGGAGGTAGAAGACCCTGGGTTCAATCTCCAGTACCAAAAAAAAAAAAAAAAAAAAAGCAAGCAAGCAAACAAACACACAAAACTAAAGAAAGAAAGAAAGAATGAGCCCTGGAAACTGCCAGTATGGCTCACAGGGCAAGTGTCAGGAGAGATTATGGGAAGGACTCAATGATTGCCCTGAACCCGGGTCCCCAGCGCCCCGGTCCTCCCCTGAGCTTTGCTGACAGCTGTTCCCCATCTAGGACGGTCCCGGTGCCAGCTTCTGCTCCCGCCTCCCCGCCCGCACATGACGGTCCACTACTTCACTGACAGGTCACTCCTCATCCTGGTCTCAGACCAGCTGGCCTGGGGGGGAGGCACACTCGCCCCCACAGCGTGACAGCGAGCTCCCTTTCCCTCGGCTGCCCAGCACCACACCTGGAGCACTGAATGGGCCCCCGATCCACCACCCCGGGCCTCGGCCTCCTGTGCGGCCACAGCTGCTGCCAGCAGGGCAGCCTGGTCAGCCTGTGCGGGCTGGGGCCGGGCCCCGAGCTGCCCTGGCTGGAGGCCACTGGGTCCCGCGGGAAGTAAGCAGCCCGGCCTCAACAAATCCAGGAAATAGGCCAGGGTGAGCGGCGTGAAGGGCATGGCCATAGTTTAGGGTGCTGTTTTCTCAGCAGGCTGGGACAGGGAGACTGGGGGAGGTGGCAGCAGCTGGCCCCGTGGGAGGAAAGCTCCATCCACCTGGAAAGATCGCTCAGGGTTCCTTGTGGGTCAGCTCCTCGAAGTGCCCCCTCTGGGCGGCTTCCTGCATGGCTTGAAGAGGGGGTAGAAGGCCGTCAGTACTCTCTAGCCCAGCTCCTCCAAGAAAAAGAAAAAGGGAGAAGCAAGATGAGACGAAGCCAAGGCTGTAAAATTTAAACAAAACCACCCACCAACAGCCTGGGGTGGGGGAGACTGTACCGGATCGCGCGATCGTGGACAGTTTGGCAGCAAAGGGAGCGGTGACTCACTCCCGGGCTCTGCTTGCATAATCCTCCCCAGCCCAGGCAGGAGAATGAAACTAGGAAACCAATGCAGTGACATTTAGTAGCAAAAAGGAAGCCCACACAACATTTGTGCAAGGCCATCCAAAAATAGCGGGCTTCTCCTCGCTCCGGTCTGCAAGCTTTGCATTTCGCTTGAAATGCCTGAGTCGAGGCACATTTTTTTCTCAGACCACCCACACCCTGATTCAGCTCATTTCAATCCAGCAAACATTTATTGCAGGCCTACTGTGTGCTGGGCTCTTGTGCTAGGGATGGGGGAGTGGGAGGTGCATGGCTGGGGGAGATGCCCCTAGGATTGCGTGGAGGGAAGAGAGGTTTTGGAGCCAGACAGCGAGGGAGTCAAACCCTCACACGGTCCCTTACCAGCTCCGAACCGCAGCTTTCTTGTCTGAAAAATGGAAGTTGCAATGGGTACCTCAGTAAATGGCGTGCGGGGTAAATGAGATGAGGTGTGTATGTCCTCGGCATGCTGACTGGCATCCAAGTAGGGCTTTGCCACATGGCGGCTGCTCCTGCACCGCCTGGAAGAATTCTCACATGAGTGCGCATACAAACACACACGTGTGCACTGAAGGACCAAAAGGGCCACTGCAGAAGCGCAGAGCCGGTGGCGGGCTCCTTGGAAGGAACTCTGAAATCTGGCCAGGGTGGGTGAGAGCCGGGCAGGGAGGAAGAGGCCTCGGCTCATTTCAACTGAACGGCCACACCGAGCAGCGCCTGCTGGGTATTAGGCCTGGTGCCAGGTCCTGAGGATACGAGGATGGAGGAGACAAACCCACCTTCAATTAATCATAATTGTAACAATAAAACCAGCGATAATAACACAGGGAAGCAGTTTGGTATACTGGTGGTAGGCTCCCACTGGCATGAATCCAGCAGGTTTTCTTTTTCTTTTCTCTCTCTCTCTCTCTCTCTCTCTCTCTCTCTCTCTCTTTTAACCCAGGGGCATTCTACCTCTGAGCTACATCCCCAACCCTATTTAATTTTTTATTTTGAGAGGGTCTTGCTAAGTTGCTGAGGCTGGCCTCAAACCTGCGATCCTCCTGTCTCAATCTCCCAAGTACTGGGATCATAGGCGTGCCTCACCACGCCCTGCAGGTCAAGCAAGTTCTTTAGCCATTTTAGGCCCTTGTTTCCTTTTCTACAAAACGGGGCTACAGCTTCTTTACAGGTTGTTGTAAAAATTAATTGAAGTAATGCTTGCAAAGCACTTGGCATAGTGACCGGAGAAGTGGTCCATGAGGCGAGCTCCAGTCATCTGCGTCGCTGTCCCTCACCACCATCACACCTCATAGGAGAGAAGAAGGGCGACTTGGAGAGTTGGGGTGCTGCACAAAGGAACGGTGAATCTCTCTCTTTCTTCCTTTTTTCTTTCTTGTGGCACCCTTTTAACCCAGGGGTGCTTTACCTCTGAGCTACGGCCCCAGCTGAATTTTATTTTATTATTTTTAAATTTTGAAGCAGGGTCTCACTAAATTGCTGAGGCTGGCCTCAAACCTGCGATCCTCCTGTTTCAACCTCCCAAGTATTGGGATTACAGGCATGCGCCACCATACCTGGCTTAAAGAATGGTGAACCTTAACATGAGTTTTGAAGGATGTGTAGGAGTGTGCCAGGAGGATTCTGGAAGGAAGAGGTATTCCAGGCAGGGGGACGATATGAGAGATAGCATGAATATACCGAAAAGAAAAGTTCAGGAAACAGGAAATGGCTGAGGCAGAAAGCCAGGCTGAGAGGATGACCCGAGAGGGGAGGGGAGTGAAGCGCCTTCCTTTCTGGGCTTTTCTGGAACACTCTGGCAGCAGAACGCTGGCTCTCCCTCAAGCCCTTTCCTTGCTCGTGGCTTCTTTGCAGGAGATGTAAGACAGCCTTCCTGAGAATGCGGCCATGGCTACTGTCACACTTATGGAGAATGTTCTTCTGTTGCTCAGAGCTCTTTGTCTACAGACCTTCAAGCTAAATTCACCTTAGAATCCTGCCAGAAAAACATGTCGCTAGCAATAATCTCTAACCCTTATCGGGGGTTACATTCTGCAAGGCTCTGTCCAAACACTTTATGTGTATTAGCTCATTTAATTCTCACAACAGCCCTATGAAGTCGGCACTATTATTTGCCCTATTTTACAAATAAAGGAACTGGGTTACAAAGCGGTTGACTAATTTGCCAAAGCATTGCAGTTTAGTAAGTGGCAGAGCCAGGACTCAAGTCCTGGGTCGGGCTCCAGGGGACATGCTCTTAACTTCTTTGTAATGAAGGAAAGCTCTTTCTCCTTTTTGGATTTCTCTTTTTGCCTTGGCTACCTGGAGCCTCTGCTAAATTTTGTGATGAAATGTAGCACCTTCCTTTAGCCCAGATTTTCTGGCACAATTATTTTTTTCCTTTAAGGACTTTCAGCCTCCAAATCCAAACAGCCAATCCAGGTTTTCTTCCCAGTGATCCCTCTTTCTACTCTGTGCTCTGGGCACTCCAGGCTCCAGACTAGTTTTACATCGTCATTCCTCCATGCCTTGCACGCCAGCCCCCTTGACTGGCTTGACTGACTGACTGACTGGCTTCCTTTCTTCTTTCTTACTTTTTTTTTACTTGAAAACATGGAAAATTTTTTAATGAGTGGAAAAAGTAAGTTACAAAACCACATGCACAGAAATACAATAAGTTCCCATCTTTAGTAAACAATATTAGAAATGTATGTTTGAAAAAAAAAACCCTAGAAGCTGAGTGTGGTGACGCACGCCTATAATTCCAGTACTGAGAGGTTGAGATAGGAGGATCACAGGTTCCAGGCCAGCCTCCACAACTTAGCAAGGCCCTCAGCAATTTAGCGAGACCCTGTTTCAAAATGAAAAATAAAATTGGGGGTATAGCTTGGAGGTAGAATGCCCCTGGGTTCCATCCCCACTACCAAAAGGAAGAAGCCGGGTGTGGTGGTGCATATCTGTAGTCCCAGTACTTGGGAGGCTGAGACAGAAGGATCTCAGATTCAGGGACAGGCCCAGAAAATAGTGAGATTCTCATCAACCTAGTGAGATTCTGTTTCAAAAGTTAAAAACTAAGCCAGGTGTGGTGGTACACACTTGCAATCCCAGAACTTGGGAGGCTGAGACAGGAGGATCACAGGTTCGAGGACAGGCTCAGCAAATAGTAAGACTCTCATCAACCTAGCGAGACCCTGTTTCAAAATAAAAATAAATTAGGCCTAGGGGGTGTAGCTCAGAGATAGAATCCCCAGTGCCCCCCCACACACACACACAAAAGAGAGAGAGAGAAAGAGAGAGAGAGAGAAGAGGAGGAGGAGGAGGAGGAGGAGGAGGAGGAGGAGGAGGAGAACAGACATTAGCCTCATTCCACAGTGGAGGAAACAGCTTACACAGGTTAGGAAGTTCGCCCTAGCCCCCAAGTCTGGTGAGCAGTGTAGCAGGTTATAAGCTGGGCCGCAGTCTGGCGCTGGGCCGCACCTGTATAACCGCTGCCTCTCCAAGCAACAACAGCACCATGGTTCATCGCTCACTGTGTGGCAGGCTCTAAGTTGGACACTCACTGTGAAAATCAATTTAACCCTCACAATGAGAAGCGTTTGTTTGTGTGTTTTTGGTGGTACTGGAGATTAAACCCAGGGGCACTCTACCACTGAACTACAGTGCTTTTTTTTTTTTTTTTTGAGACAGGGTCTCGCTAAATTGCCCAGGCTGACCTTGAACTTGTGGTCCTCCTGTCTCAGTCTTCCGAGTAGCTGGGATTGTAGGTGTACACCACCGAGGTCGGCCAAGGGAGTTATTTGTATCCCCTTTCACAGATGTAGACACTGAGGTCCAGAGAGGGGACATTATTTGCCACCAGGATTCAGCACAGCCAGGATTCAGCGACTCTAAAGCAATCCTCTTTCACTACTCTATACAAAAATGTTTGATTTCTAGAGTATATAACTAAGAACTAAAATTATAAGGGCAAATTGTATCTCAGACAGAAAAGGGAAAGGCTTTAAGAGTCCAAAGATTCAATGTCCACCACTGCAAAAAAAAAAAAAAAGACGCTGAAGAATGAGGTTCAACAAGGTCTCAGAGAGGAGGCACGGCTGCTCTGAGCCTTGAAGCCGCATGCAGGGCGGTCCCACCTGGAGCTGGCGGTGAGGGTGGGGATCTCCGGAAGCTGGCAGCTCTCAGTTAAGACTAGTGAGGCTGAAATGGGGCACAGGCCTGGGCCAGCTGCTCAGGAGAGACGGCTGAAGGCTGGAGCCCAGCTAGAGATGGCCAGGCTTACACATGAGCTCATTTCAGGAGATGCCAACTTAGAGCAGGGAGAGCTACCGAGTCCCAGCCCAGGGGCACCCCGGCAAGTGTCCATCAGGCTGCTGGGTACGGGAACCCACCCAGGACCCTCACAGGGTCTTCTTCCTAAGCCACGCCCCTGTGCATGGCCAGCAGCAATAACTCAGGTCCAACAGGGTGAGAGAGCGGGAAGCATCCCAGGCAGCCACAGGCCAGGAGAGGGAGGTGGAGAGTGCGCGGCAATGCAGCCAGAGCAGAGCCCAGACGGCTGAGAAAGGGCATCCGGAACCACTGCTGCCTCCAGCTGAAGCCTTCCTGGGAAGCTGGCGTCCCCTCTCCCTGGGCCGCCTCTCCAGACCCTGCTTGTCAAAGCTTCACTCGCTCGTTTTGTTCAGGTGAGTGTTTGAAAGTGACGTTGCTGTCCTTCTGCAGGAACACAGCTCAGACCCTCAGCAGACAGCCCGGCTTCTGCTTTTTTTTTTCCTTATTGTGGTCCAGGACTGGCCTCAACCAATTCCTACAACAACCCCATGAATAGCTGTGACTGTTACCTCATTTTACAGGTAAGGAATCACGGACCACACAGCTAAGAACTGGCTAAGCTGAGATTCGAGGCCAGGTCTCTCTGATCCCAAAATCGTTCCTCCAAAGTCCTCTCTGGGGGTGGGGCTGGGGAATGGGGCATCATCTCTACCACTTTAAGCGTAAAATGCTGTGATTACTCCAGCATCCCCCTGTACTTTAGCAAGCCCTGGAGAGATGCAGACAACCAGACGGGCACCATGCCATGAGGGAACAGGGTGCCAACAAGGATTCTGAGGAGGGGGACCTGGTCCAGACTGAGGGGAGACTTTCAGAGAAGGATTCTTGAAGAAATATCTAAGATGAGATTTGAAGGATGAGTAAGAACAGACCAGAGAGTGGAAAGGTACACAGGTCAGAGGTGTGGGACACCAGAGCTTCTTTAGGGACATGCTAGTGATTCAGGATGGGTGGCCCTGGGAGTGGCAGGAGATGCAGCTGGAGAGGGGAGCAAGGACTTATCTGCCCTCCGGAACTTGGACGTGGTCATGATGAGGTAATAGGGAGTCACTGAAGGATTTCCAAAGGGGGAGTGACAAAGTCTGATTCCCGTTGGTGCTGATCACCGCTCCCCCCACTTCCAAAAAGGGCAGCTGTGACAGTGGAGACAGCACACGGAGCCCCGATGTTTAATCCTGAATGTGACCTTACACAAGTCACTTCCTCTCTTGGGACTCCATTTCTTCATCTGCAAATACTGAAGAGGTAGACCAGATGGCCACTTGGATCCTCTCCAGCCCTCATATTCTAGGAAAAAAAAAACCCAAAAAAACAAAACAAAACAAAAAATGGCCTCTCCAGGGAAAAACAACGAAAATCCCAGATCCCTTTCCGACTCTCTGATTCTCCACAGTGTCCTCCTACAGAACCCAAGAAGGCAGGCAGATCTAAGAGTTTAGAGTACGGGACAGACATCTGGTTGGGGAGAGAAACTGGGGAGCCCCCGTAGGCATATTTGAAGGTGTGGGTCACCTCGTCCAGTCTCAATGCTTTGAACATCATCTTTGCTGAGGGCTCCCAAAGTTCTCTGTCCAGCCGGCTCTCTCTTCTCAATTCCAAATTCCTATATCCAACTACCTTCCCAAAATGCCTGTTTAGATGTCCAAAAGGCGTCACAGAGGAAACGTCCAGAATGGGGCTCCCGATCCTCCGCTCCTCCACCTCCGCCTGCCTCACCGCAGGGGCGGAGCCATCCTTCCAGCTGTTCAGTTAAAGACTGGAGACAGTGTCCTTTATCCCTCCGTAGCTCTCACATCCCGTCGACCCCACCTGACAGAGGCTCGGAATCCACCTCTATCACTGCCACCAGGCTCCAGCCACCATTGTCCTTTACCTTCTAATAGCCTCCCTGACTCCCCTTTCAGAATAGAAGTCTCATCATGTCACCCTCTGCTCAAGGGTGACCTCCCTTCTCATTCAGAAACAAATTCAAAACCCTTCCCCTGCCTGACCCGCAAGGCGTATGTGATGTGTGCCCTCTGCTTCCTCTCTGATTTCATCCACCACTGCCGCCCTGGCCAGTTTCTTGGACTCTTGCCTCAGGGCCTTTGCACTGGCTGCCCCCCCACACCTGGGATGTTTTTCCCAGATAACCATCTGGTCCACTCCCTCACTTCCTTTGGTCTTTGCTCAGTGTCAGCGTGCCAGAGCAGCCTCCCCTGCCACACTTTCTGTCCCTTCGCCCAGCTACATTCTTCACCTTAACATTTATCACCGTCCGATGAATGTATTTATTGTCTCTCCCTGCCCCCAATGCAAGCTGCCCAACCGTGGACCTTGTGGTTCACTCCGGGACCTCTGAGGCCGACTGGGTTCTCCCTAAGTGTCTTTCACAGGACTGTGAATAAAATAATGTGGGCAAGGTCACGTGTCTAGAAAGCACAGCACAGAAATTTGAATCTAGGCACAACCACCCTGTTAATGAGGGGACTGGGCCGGGGGTACGGGGATTCCTCAGTTCTTTAGTCTGTGGTTAGAAAATCATGGGGCACGTGGGGAGGTAAGAATGGGAAGACAAAGTGAGGCTTTTGCCGGGCCCTCCACTCTCTGCAGGGTCTGCTGGTGTTTGTTGTTGTTGTTTTGTTTTGTTTGTTTCTGGTGGTACTGGGGCTTGAACCCAGGGGCACAGTCACTAAGTTACAGGTGCTGGCCTTGAACCTGTGATCCTTCTGTCTCAGCCTCCCAAGTACTGGGATTACAGGTATGCACCACCACACCTGGGCCCTGCCCTTTTTATTCTTATTTTGAGATTGGTTTCACTAACTTGCTAAGGTTGGCCTTGAACCTGTGATCCTCCTGCCTCAGTCTCCCAAGTACTGGGATTACAGGTGGGGGCCACTGCGCCAGGCCTGTGCTTGGTTTTAATGGGGCCGGCCATGGGGTGGGGGGAGTGGAGGGAGAAAGGGCAGGGCTAAGTATGGAGGGACACAGCTCCTGCCTCAGGGTCCTGGAAATCTCTGACTACCCAAAGAAGGGCAAGGGGAGGTAGGGTCTCCACCCTCCGCCCAGCTCCCGCCCCAAGGAAAACGGATGTCTGCGGCTGCAGAACCCTAAAGGAGGGACCCCGGCGGGCAGGAGAACTAGATGGACGAGAAGGAAGAAGAAAACCCAGCGAGAAAGGCCGCCAGGTCTCCCAGGGAGGGGCGTCGGCGCCCTCGCCTCCCCTTCTGCCCCGCCGCCATGCTCGGCTTCCCTCGGCCCACCCCGCCTGCACCTGCGCCCACCTGCCCCCCCCCCCGGGTTTTGTGACCCCAGCCCGCAGCGGGCGGCGAGCGACCTGCAGACGCCATGACTCCCGTCTCCTTGGCGGCAGCGCAGGGCTGGCTGCACACATGGCCTTGCTGCTGTGATTAAAGACCATCTGCCGGCTGGGGACTCAGCCCTCTGACCTCTTGGCGGAAGGAGGTGCCGCGCTCTGTCCTCCAGAATCAAAAGGGCCGAGGGTCTCTACTTCCTTTGGAGCTGGGGAAAGGATACAGCTTGGAAGTGCGGTCACCCGAATTCCTATCCCACAGAGGTCTTTCACTTGCTGTGTGACCTTAGACCAGTTACTCACCATCTCAGATTCCTAACTTCAAAGCCAGCAATGCAGATAAGATGCTATCTGCCTTCCAGGAGCAGGGATTGTGACTTACTGTTTCCCATGGTCCCTGACTCGAAAGGTGGGGGAGTACATTCCCTCCAAGAATTATTGTTTCCCTGGCTGCTGGCTGCTGTGGCACATACCTGTAATCCCAGTACTTGGTAGGCTGAGACAGGAGAATCATAGGGTCGGGACCAGTCTCAGCAACCGAGTGAGACCCTCAGCAACTTAGCAAGACCCTATTTCAAAATAAAAAATAAAAAGGGTTGGGGGTGTAGCTCAGTGGTAGAACACCCCTGGGTTCAATCCCCAGTACTCCCCCTCACCCCTGCACACACACATAAAAGAAAAGGAAAGAAAAAGAATAATTGTCTCTATTGTAATGGATTCCCGTGTGTGTGTGTGTGTGTGTGTGTGTGTGTGTTATTTGAACCAGATGTTCTTATTCTGTGTGCAGTTATAAATGGCCCCCATTGTCTTGCAACTGGGGACACAGAGCAGAGTTTTCACACAGATGCCAAATTGGTCTTAAGGTTCAGTTAAACCTTATGCTCAAGGGACCAAACCACAACCCTCTTGGCCGAAGTTGTCTTCTTCTCTGAAAACTTCTCTGCACCTTGAGGAGGGATGGTGTCCCGGACCTGTGGATCTGCACCAATGCCCTAGTGAGAAAAGATGAGCTTCAGGGTCAAAGCGAGGGGGGCTGGGTGGGGAGACAAGCTGTGTGGGAGCCAGGGTTGGACCTGAGCAAGGCCTCAGTTCTAAAGACAGGGCCTGCTCCCTTGCAGGTGGAGCAGAAAGGGGGAAGGTTTGAATGGAAGTATCTAGATAACGACACAGCTCCAGCTGCATCTAGCATTTGTAAGCACCTCTCCAGCGCCAGGCATTGTCCAATATAAGGGTGTCCTGTTGAAGTCATGCTGTGGGCAAAGGAGCTTGACTCAACTAGAACCTTCTGAGAACCAGATTTGTCTGCAACTGGGGCTCAGAGAAGTCCAATAGCCTGCCCGAGGACACACAGCTGGTGAGTGAGGCAGGGCCCACAGGGATGAGGACCACGCTTATCCCACAGTGCCACAGACCAGGGCTGACTCGCTCGGGCAGTCTGGCCCAGTCCGAGCCTTTCTCTGGAGGAGGCTCGGTTCCTCATCTGGGCAGGGCCCCTGCCAGGGATGTCCGAGGACCCGGGGGGAAGAAGCACAGGAGCAGGGGAGATGGTCCCAGCACAGCGTATCATGAGCAGGGCAGAGTGGGGTGCATCCTGCTGGGTTTGAAGGAGGAATGGGGAGCCCAAGCCGTCCGGCCCTGGCCTCGGTGTCAGACTGCCCGGCTGGGGAGACCTCCCGCCCGATCATGCCAACACCTGGTTTGCATCACGGAGTGCCTGAGCTGAGGGAAGCCCTGCACGGAAGCTGGCTCCTCCTAATTACACGGGGCTTTACAACTTGCCACAGGCTTCCAATCATGTTTTATGTTCTCCTTCCCACGCCTCCTTGAGGAGGGCAGAAGGCTTGGCTGTACCGTTCTCACTGGCCAGATTGTGGAACCAACCTAGGTGTCCATCAACAGACTGGATAATGAAAATGTGGTATATACACACAATGGAATTTTGCTCAGCCAGAGAGAAGAACAAAATTATGTCATTTGCAGGAAAATGGATAGAACTAGAGAATGCTAGAGAATCGTATGCTAAGTAAGATCAGCCAGTCTCAGAAAGTCAAGGGTCACATGTTTTCTCTCATAAGTGGAAGCTAGAACAAAAATAGGAAGCAAAAGAAACTTCTGTCAGATGAGGAGAGAAAACAGTAAAATAGTGGAAGGGGATTGGGAGAGGGAGGTGGAGAGCGGGAAAACGAGGATTGAGGAAGGGAACAGTTCAAGTAAGATAACATCCATACAAGGTTTCACTACCAATCTCACTGACATGTATGGGGAGGGAGAAAGGGGGGAGGAGGGAAATGCACCAAGTGGTATGCGCATGCGTATTTGTATTACTTTGAATTTCATTATGCTATATAATTACATCACCCCCCAAAATTTTAAAGAGACATTAAAAAAAGGCGTCGCTCTTATTCCCATGTTACAGCTGCGTGGAAGGGCTCTTGCAGGCCGCAATCCAGCCCCCTCCCTCATTTATTTATTTATTTATTTATTTATTATTTTATTTATTGTACTGGGGATTGAACCCAGGGGCATTCTACCTCAGAGCCACACCCCCAACCCCATTTATTTATTTATTTATTTTCCTTTTTTTTTTTGCGGTACCGGGGATTGAACCCAGGGGCGTTCTACCTCTGTGCTACACCCTGGCCCTATTTTTTATACTTTTATTTTGAAACCGGGTCTCACAAAGTTGTGGAGGGCCTCACTAAGTAGAGAGAGAGAGAGAGAGAGAGCTGAGGCTGGCCGCGAACCCGGATCCTCCAGTCTCCGCCTCCCAAAGTACTGGGATTACGATCGTGCGCCACCACGCCCGGCTATTTATTTATTTTTAATATTGAAACAGGATCTCTTAAGAGGCAGATAATGAGCCCCAGAGCAGAGGCACCACTGGCCCAAGGCCACACAGGTAATGTAATGAGCAGCGCAGCCAGGGCCACAATGAACTGTTCACTCACAGGCCTGTGTTCTTGCTAATACGCCATTTGACCCAGGGAGTCCACACCCACAGGACCTCCCCTGCAAGTGGTCATTTAAAATGAGTCTCCTCATCATTTCCCCCAGCATATCTGCCTTTTCCTCCTGAAGGTCAGGTGAAGATTAGGCAAGAGAAGAGGTTGGGCCACATTGCTAACCCTGCTTCCTGCCTGGCTTCCGGGAAGGGAGAGGGCTGGGGCAGGGGACTGGCCTGTGACTGGGCTGACCCGCACCCCCGGTGAGCAGTGGCTGACTGCATGCTGCTTCTTTTCCATCCCACGATCCAGCCCTGGCCTGTGGTAATTGATGGCTACACTGCTCCTCTGTGAGCTGCAAGAACCTTCTCCAGCAAGGATCCTTTTCATTACAGTCGGGAGCAGAAAAAGTGGATTTGAACATTTTTTTTAATAACTAGCAGCTACAAAGAGGACGGAAACAGAGTTTTATCAACAGAACCCTCCATTGCCCAGAAAATTTCATTACCTGGCATCCCGTTCCCCAAGTTTTCTGCTTAATAGAGTATTGACTGAAACATACATTTCCAAAGTCTGGTCTCAGAGGATTGGAAGAGGAAAACCCCAAATAACCCAAAAGCATGGAGATCTCTTGTGAAAATGCAAGGCACCTTGCTGAAGTTTTACTCCCGCTGGTAGATTTTGGAGGGATGCCAGGAAGCAAATTAATTAAGCAAGAAACAGGCCAAGGTCCAGCCCCAAGCTAAAGTTTTGTGGTTGGGCTATAAAAATGTCAAGTGTCCAAGGGTTTATCATGGAAAACCCAGCGGAATTTTAGCCAGCAGCTCAAACAAGTGCTGCTATAATTCCAGGGCTTGCAGTAGACCTGGACAGCTGCTGGGTCTTGGTTCCCAACAGGGAAGTGTGTCCTCGCCACCAGCTCCAATGGAGAAATTCCTCTTCCACACTGTAATTTGAAATCTTCAATAGCTCAACCTCCTTCTTCCTTCTCTACCGACCCCAGAAAAGTACCTAGTTGTGTGGACTTTGTAACTTACTCATTATATCAGAGATGTCAATTACTGCCTTTTCGGGTAAATAGGCAAACCACCTTGAGCTCAGTTTCCCTCCCCCAGTATGATCCTAAGCATTCAATGGCTCCCTGTTACCTTTAGGAATAAGCTTGTGGTGGCACACGCTTGTAATCCCAGTACTTGGGAGGCTGAGACCGGAGGATCGCAGGTTTGAGGACAGCTTCAGCAAGTAGTGAGATCTCATCAACCTAGCGAGACCCTGTTTCAAAAATAAAATAGGGCTGGGGGTGTAGCTCGGAGGTAGAATGCCCGAGTTCAATCCTCAGTACCAAAAAAAAAAAAAGGAATAAGCTTAGACTTCTTTGTATGATATCTCAGGTCTTCCAAATTGGGACCCAGGTTATCTTTGCAGCTCAATCTCTAACGACTCCATATCATATATCATCTGCCCCAGCCGAGCTACTCAGCTCATCCCAACCAGTCTCCCTAGAGAATTCCAACATGTGAGGGTCAGAGGAAAAGATACTTCATCCCAGTGAAATCTTTTCTCTCCTTCTTCAGGCCACTGTGATATTTCCCTGTCCTGCCACCAATGCTGGTGCGCTGATTGCTTTTTTGAACTTAGGTGACTAAGTATAACCGATTTAATACATCACCTGCATATATGGTATTTCTCCAACAAGATAGTAAAAATGCTGAACTTTTGAATGAACGAATGAATTTGCAGCCAGCCCTTCACAAGTAACTCCAAGGCAGGGAAGGGATAGAACGATTTGCCCGCCAGGGGCTCAGTCTAGTGTTCCAGGACAGGCAGACCTCATAACCATGGATGAATAGCCCGAAGGTTAGCTCCTCTCACTAACCAGCTTCATTAGGGGTTGCTAGCACATCAAAGCAGTGTTTATTGAACCTGGCACAGCCTCAGATTGTGCTTGGGTTCCTCAGACTTTTCCAGAGTCAGGTGATAACATCTGCTTTCTTTTCAAGAGAAAAAAAATAGTTTCCTTTCCCTGAGCACACACTATCTTTGTTCCCTCTGTTGACTAAGATGTCAACCTGCCTTGAGTTATTTAAAGAGACAGAACATGCTTTTGTGCCTCCGTGTTATTCCCCTTGGATTCCTTTCACAGGCAGCAAACAGCTCCCTCATTATAAGATCTGCTTGCTTTTAAAAGGACACACTCTATCCATCTAAACCCCACTTTCTGGTTGCTGTCTTCATGTGCAATTACTCTGGCCCCCTGAAAGTCATTCCTGTGGACATCGTACGTCTTTAATGTTAACATGGAATGAACCCAAACTTCATGGCCCCTTGGTGGGGGGTACCCTTCTCCTCTTTTTAAAAGGGCTAATAACTCCATTTTGCAAACACACCATTTCAGCCCCAGCCTTTGGAAGCAAAGGATGTGGCTATTTTGAAGAAATCAGATAAATGGGGCGGCTGCCCTGGTTACCACAGAGACAAAAGTGCACTTTCTAGGATAGTGAGCGCCACATCTGGAAGCCCAGGCCGGCCCTTCCCCCTTGCCGAGGCCTCTTGCTTTCTGTTCAAACCGGGGCAGAGGAAGAACAGCTTCTGCCACTGACTTGTGACTTTGTGGGGCCTCAGTGGGCCACACGGAGGGACAGGAGCTCTAATCTAAGACATGTTCATGTAGGGTCTGGAGGCGCAGGCTCATTCCTGACTCAGCAGTTGTTTGGTGACCAGGAGCAATCCTCTTCTCCCTTTTTTTTTTTTTCCGGTACCAGGGATTGAACGCAGGGGCGTTCTACCTCCGCGCTACACCCCCGGCCCTATTTTTTTAGGCTTTATTTTGAAACCGGGTCTCACGAAGTTGCAGAGGGCCTCACTAGGTAGGGAGAGAGAGAGAGAGAGAGAGAGAGAGAGAGCTGAGGCTGGCTGCAAACCCGGATCCTCCGGTCTCTGCCTCCCAAAGTACTGGGATTACAAGCGTGCGCCACCACGCCCGGCTAATCCTCTTCTCCCTGATCCTCAGTTTCCCCAGCCATAAAACAAGGGGGGCTTATCAGTGATCTTGGCTTGGGTTCCCCCTGAAGCTGACCTTGCGGCAAGGATCCAAGTGAAGTAGTTCATTGGGGGGGGGCGATTCCTGGAAGCTCTGGTTAAGGGTGTGAGAATAAGATAGCGAGGAAAGGAAGCCTGGCAAGGTGGGCTGTTGAGCAGGTCACCAGCGAGGGCCACTGGAGCTCAGTGCTATTGGGGACCCTCTTGGGATTTTTTTTTTTTTTGCGGTACCGGGGATTGAACCCAGGGGCATTCTACCTCCGCGCTACACCCCCAGCCCTAGTTTTTTATACTTTATTTTGAAACCGGGTCTCACGAAGTTGCGGAGGGCCTCACTAAGGGGAGAGAGAGAGAGAGAAAGAGAGAGAGCTGAGGCTGGCCGCGAACCCGGATCCTCCAGTCTCCGTCTCCCAAAGTACTGGGATTACAAGTGTGCGCCACCATGCCTGGCCCAGCCCTAGTTTTTATACTTTATTTTGAAACCGGGTCTCACAAAGTTGCAGAGGGCCTCACTAAGTAGCTGAGGCTGGCCGAGAACCCGGATCCTCCGGTCTCTGCCTCCCAAGTACTAGGATTACAAGCGTGCGCCACCACGCCCGGCCACTCTGGGGATTTATCCACAGGTGCTCGCTGTTCATTAACACTGGGTGTTTCCAGGGCCCTAACTCATGGGCACTGTGCTCACAGGTGTTGGAAGTCATCAGCCCTCAGTGGGGGATCTGTGCTGAGGGGCTGTGGCAGGACATTGACAGCATTTGCTATAAGAATTGAAATTTATCTATCTATCTATCTATCTATCTATCTATTTATTTATTTATCTTGGTACTGGGAGTTGAATCCAGGGACATTCTAACTCTGAGCTACTCCCCCTACCCCTTTCTTTAATTTTTGAAATAGGATCTTGCAAAGTTGCTGAGGCTAGCCTCGCTTGAATCTGTGATTCTCCCATCTCAGCCTCCCAAGTACTGGGATTATAGGCGTGCGCCACTGCACCCAGTGTAATAGTTGAACTTTAAATTCCTTCCAGCCCTGAAAAGCTGTGAGGGCACCCCTGGGCGAAGTGAGTGAATTTAGGGTTGGGGGATGATGAGGGCTGTGTCCTCCACAATCAGCTGCAAACACTCCCCCCTCACCCTGACTCTAGACCTCTAGGCTGTCCCCAGCTGACAGCAGAGTTTAATCTCTAACTAGCTAGACGGTGAATTCACCCACTGGCCAGAGGGGAAGGTGAAGTCCTTAGAGATTCTCTCCCACCTTCCTCTCCCTCCTCACCCAGCTTCCAAAGCTTTTCACGTCTGGTTCCAGGATTTATTTTTTTCCCAACACAAGCCTCTCTTTGCTGCCAGGCTCTCTCCCTCCCCACCTCTGCAGAGACCATTCCTACTGAGAGTCCTAGAGTCTCTTACATCCAATCCATCTGTCAAAATTCCAAACGTCTTTGAATCTCACTATGATGTATAATTTATATTGCACCAATAAAAGTATTTTTTAAAATTCCAAACATCTTTCAAGGCCCAACTCGTATTTCACCTCCTCCCATAAGCACTTCAAGGCCGTCTCTGAGCATCTGTAGACAATGGCACACCACCAGCCCCGACCACACAAGGCCCTGTGACTTCTCAGCGACCCGCCTCGCCTCCTGCAGACGCAGAACCTTCTTCCTGCCCCGTGGCTGTCCACCTCCCAGGGCCTCGCAAGTATCCTAGAGATGGGGAGCGTTGCAATAAAGGATGAGCCAGTGAATTCAGTTTAGCAAGTACTTACTGTGCACCTGAGTACACAGTCACTGTCTAAGGAATAACGGGGTCACTCAAACATAAATAAGACCCGTAGCTGGCTGTTAGACCTTTGAATCTAAAGGACTTTAGATTCAAAGTTGTCCTAGGTAATAGAGAGTAAGAACTTGTAAGGCTGGCCCTTGGCGATCACAAGTCCAAATCCCTCCCTTCCCTTCTTCTTTGAGAAGAAAAGTGATTTGCCTAAGGTCGATCGCTGGGGAATAGTTTTACATCTATGTATGATAACAGAGGCGCCCATTCTTGGTGGAGTTCAGAGACACACTTCTTTCTTTTCCTTTGTCTTTTCCTTCCACTTTGAAGGAAAGTGGAATTTAACGGCGGCTTCTCTTTCCGAAGAGAAGGGACAAGGAACAGAAATGCCAGTTACATAACGGTCGTTTGCCTGAGTCACGCAGCTCTGCCGGAGAGCTGTTGGAACAGAAAGATGATGAAGTTAAACACTGCATATTTATGCCCCTGCTCTCGCCCTAATCGGTTCTGCCGCTGTAATTGATTTGACAGGTTATTTTTACTCAGAATGAACTCGGTTCCTCTGCTGGCACGTAGACTTGCTATTGTTCCTGGCCAGCGGTTATCCAGATGCCCAGATGTGGGCGGTTTCCACTTGCGAACGAGAAGGGGTCCCCAGCCTCCTCTGGGGAGCACCGAGCTTGCCTATGTTGAGTGCTTATGTGTTTAGGGAGTGCCTGGAGAGAAAAGGAGAGAGAAGCTCAATGCGAGGCTTTGAGGGATCAACTTGGGAAGGAGCTAGAAAAATATGTAACGTAGCATGAAACTGTGTTTCATGGAGGCCAGAGGAGACCCACCTGGCTCCGAGCAGAGGAGAGGAAGACCATGTGGGGGGGAAACTTTGCCTACGGAGCCTTCTGTACTTTTTGTCTATTCCAAGCAGCCACCTCTTCCCACCCCTGCAAACTGCTCCCCGGAGTACAAAGTACACAGAAGCAGCCCTCCCCATGCCTGCAGCGCCAGTCACCCACACACCTTCCTCATCTCTGCACGTGGTCCAGGGCCTCCCTCCGTGTGCGGGCTGGGAGGGGAGGGCGTGCTGGCAAATGCCCGGAAACCCTTGGGAGGCCTCCCGAAGTGGGCAGGACCCCGAGGCACCCTGCAGAGACACAGGCCAGGGGTTTGGACCATCTCAGTGACCACGCATGACGTTGGATATCATCTAACCTTTGAACTCCAGAGTCCTAATCATCTGTCCACATCAGGTAACCATAGTTTCTGTCCCAGCCCCTCGCTAGGCTGTGATAAGAATAATCAGATGTGATCGTTACCAAACACACGTAGCACGCCCAGTTCTGGGCTAGGCGCCTCCCCACATGTGCTTGCTGTCTTCACAATGCGGTGCAGAAGGCGCTATCATTAGTAGTTCCTGCAGGTAAGGAAACCAAGGTTCAGAGATGTCAACTGACTCTTCCATGGGCACACAGCTCAAAAGAGGTGGAAGTAGCCAGGCGTGGTGGCCCACGCTTGTCATCCCAGTATTTGGGAGGCTGAGACTGGAGGATCACAGGTTTGAGGACAGCCTCAGCAAGGAGTGAGATTCTCATCAACCTAGCGAGACCCTGTTTCAAAATAAAATAGGCTGACGATGTAGCTTGGAAGTAGAATGCCCTGGGCTCAATCCCCAGTAACACACACACACACACACACATACACACACACACACACACTCACACACAAATGTGGTGGAAGTGAGGCAGGCTGGCCCCAGTCCCTGTCGCTTGACAGTATAGTACTCCACTCAGAAGCATAGAGCAGAAACAGGAGAGCTCTGGAGCTGCTGGGTCTGCACCCGCTGTGGAGCGTGGGAAGGTGAGCGTGGTCCTGTATCTGGAGCAGTTGAATGAGATGGGAAAGGCGGCGCCACCTGGTTTCCTAAGTGCTTGAACATCCTCCTTCTCATCTGTAAAATGGGAACATTGGTATCCATCTTGCATGACTCAGGAACATAAGACAGCTCACCTAGAGCGCCTAGCATGGGACCGGTATACTGTAAGCGCTCAATAGCAGCAGCTCCTTTCTTCCCTTTGACAGATCCTGGAAACTGAGTCAAGAGAACATCCCCTTCCCCCAGGTCTCCTGGAATGGGGAATCTCCTGGGTGCCGTTAACTTGGAGCAGGGGCGCAGAAGCATCCTCCAAAGCAGGGAAGGCTGGCTGACCGGTGGCCTAACCAAGCCCCCTCCTGTCCCTCGAGCACACAGGGCCGCCAGAGCCTAAGGCTGGAGCGGGCCAGGGAAGCGGTTGGGAAGCTGGGAGAGGCCAGCAGGCCCCTGCCAGTCCCCAGACTTCACAGAGCAGTTGCTCCGCATGGCTCAGCTGGAATTCAGGGCGAGAATGTTTCGCAGGCTGAAGCGGGGCAAGTGCAAATTCCAGAGGCTGCAGCTGCGTTTTGTAGTGTTTTTCCCTGTTGGCCTCCGCAAGGCCTCCCTGGGAGCGGGAGGCGCTTCTCCAGCTCCGAGCAGGGCCAGGATGGCCTGGGAAGCAGCTTCTCCCATGGTCAAGAGGAAACGAGGGGTGCAACGACGATGGGCCAGGCCCTTCACACAGGTGGGACCACAGTGAGGTGCCCACTGGGTCCAAGACGCAGACAGAAGTCAACTTTTTTGGTGTTGTTTGGCATCGGAGGCTGAACCCAAGGGCATTCCACCTCTGAGCTACTACCCCAGCCTTATGCTTTATTTTATTTTATTTTTTGCGGTTCTGGGGATTGAACCCAGGGGTATTCTACCTCCAAGCTATACCCCCAGCCCTATTTTTTATTCTTTATTTTGAAACAGGGTCTCACTAAATTGCAGAGGGCCTCACTAAGTAGCAGAGGCTGGCCGCGAACCTGGATCCTCCTGTCTCAGCCTTCCAAGTACTGGGATTACAAGTGTGTGCCACCACACCCGGCTAGGACCCTGTTTTAAAATAAAGCACAGAGCCGGGTATGGTGGCGCACGCTTGTAATCCTAGTACTTGGGAGGCTGAGACAGGAGGATCTGATTCGCAGCTAGCCTCAGCAACTTCTGAGGCTCTCTGCAACTTAGTGAGACCCTGTTTCAAAATGAAGAATAAAATAGGGCTGGGGGTGTAGCTCAGAGGTACAATGCCTCTGGGTTCAACCCCTAGTACCACACACACACACAAAAAAAACCAACAGGGTCTTGCTAAGTTGCTGAGGTTGTCCTGGAACCTGTGATCCTCCTGTCTCAGCCTCCCAAGTACCAGGATTACAGGCCTGTGCCACCATGCCTGGCCTGAAGTCAACTTTAATTTTTTTTTTCTGTTCTTTTCAGCTTGCTCTCTTTCTTCCTATTCCTAAATAAAATCTCAGGCGGGTGTTGTAGACTTTCCAGGCCCTTCAACGTCTGAGACAGTCTCGCATCAGTAAATAGGAAATCTAATCTGACCGAGCTCCTATCTGAGTCAAGTTGTTCCCCTCCTCCACCCCAAGCTGGGTCCTGGCTGGAGATGTGGCAGCAGAAGCCATGGCTACTTCCCAGCTTGCTTTGCTCCACCTTTCTGTGGCCCCTGCAGGGCGGGCACTGGCCCCACTGGTCTGGGGGACGGGGCGGAGGCCCTCTGGTGGCACACCTGTCTTCTGTAGCACCCTGTTGTGGGCCACGCCTCTCTCCCCTCTCTACTTCCTGAGCCCCGGGCTTTCTGCTATCCACTGCTCTTTTGGAGTCTCTCCCCACTTCCGCTGTCACCTGCGGTGGCATTCGATTTAGGAGACCCCTTCAGGTGCCCTTGATGGGACGACTGTGTGGTGCTTCCTCCCAGAGCAGTCCCTTCTCCCTGCTCTAGCCTGTCAAGTGGCTTGTCACCTTTAGACTTCTCAGGCACGTGTCAGACATCACTGTGTGTCCGCCTGACTCTGAGGTCACACGTCATACTCTCCAAGTAGCCTCTCGAAGGGCCTCCTCCCTCTTCCTGCATGTCCAGGGAACAGAGGATGCGCTTCGCAGCTCTCTTCAAAGAATCTCTTCAGAGAATTTCTCACAACTATCTTTCAACTCCATTCTTTGTTGCCTGAGGGGTGCTGGCAGAATGTTCCAGTCTCTTGTCCCACACAGAAGCCTGGCCCTTGCTTTACAATGTGGAGGTCCTTAGCACCCACTATGTTATCCCTGGCTTTTGGGGTGCCAGCTGGGTTAGAGACAGCAAGCACCCCCCTGTGGTATCTTATCAGGAGAGACACCTCAGGTAAATTATCCTGCTGGGCACCGGGCTTCTGGAGTACTGCCCCCACATGCTGCCATGACACCGGGCCTGGGTGCATGATTTCAGGGTAATTCCCATTTTACAGAAGGAGACACTGAAACCAGCGAGGCTAAGTGACTGTCCCCAAGGCCACTGGGATGACTGGTAGTAGAGTTAGAAGTTGAACCTAGACTTCCAGACAGGAGCCCAGCCTTTTTCTACAGACTAGTGTTCTTCTCTCCCCACTGCCCTGGCCTGACACGACTGCTCCAGCCACCGCTCCTCTCTCACTGTCCCTAAGCAATGTGTGCTCTGTCACAGTCCAGTCTGTGCTCCTGGAAGGACCCCTGTAGACCTTCTGGGTATTGCTTTAGGTTTTATACAAATAATACACAGCGCATGTTATTCTTTTTGTGTGTGTGGTACTGGGGATGGAACCCAGGGGCATTCTACCTCCAAGCTACACCCCCAGCCCAATTTTATTCTTTTTTTTTTTTTGCGGTACCGGGGATTGAACCCAGGGGCGTTCTACCTCTGCGCTACACCCCCGGCCCTATTTTTTATACTTTTATTTTGAAACCGGGTTTCACGAAGTTGTGGAGGGCGGGCCTCACTAAGTAGAGAGAGAGAGAGAGAGAGAGAGAGAGAGAGACAGGGAGAGAGAGAGAGAGAGACAGGGAGAGAGAGAGCTGAGGCTGGCCGCGAACCGGGATCCTCCGGTCTCCGCCTCCCAAAGTACTGGGATTACAAGCGTGCACCACCACACCCGGACCAATTTTATTCTTTTATTTTGAAACAGGGTCTCACTAAGTTGCAGAAGGCTTCACAAGTTGCTGAGGCTGGCCTCGAACCTGTGATCCTTCTGTATCAGCCTCCCAAGTACTGGGATTTCAAGCATTCTCCGCTATGCCCAGCATATTATTCTGAGCTCTTTTTTTTTCTTTTTTTGGTACTGGGGATTGAACCCAGGGGCATCTACCTCTGAGCTGTACCCCTAGTACCTCTAGCCCTTTTTAGTTTATATTTTGAAACAGGGTTTCTCTAAATTGCTGAGGGTTTCACTAAGTGGCTGAGGTTGGCCTTGAACTTGGGATCCTCCTGTCTCAACCTCCCAAGTCCCCACCTGGGATTACAGGTGTGCACCACTACACCTGGCTCCAGTGTGAACTCTTTCAGGTTCAGTTAAAAGCCTGTGTGCTCCACGAGGCTTCAGGGCATCCCCATCCAAGATGCCCCCCACACACACACACAGCCCACACACACACTCCTGGGTGCCGTGTTTACCCTGAACTTAGGGATTTTCATTCCCTAAGTTTTCATATTTCGTTAAGTTTTTAATGAAGGCTATCACTGGCATTAGAGGCACACATTGGTGAATTTCTTTCTTTTTATTTATTTATTTATTTTATTTTATTTTTTTTGCAGTACTGGGGATTGAACCCAGGGACATTCTACCTCCAAGCTACATCCCCAGCCCTATTTTTTATTCTTTATTTTGAAACAGGGTCTTACTAAGTTGCGGAGGGCTTCACTAAGTTGCTGAGGCTGGCCGCGAACCTGCGATCCTCTGGTCTCGGCCTCCCAAGTGCTGGGATTACAAGCGTGCGCCAGCACGCCCAGATACATTGATGAATTTCAAAAATAAATACACCTGTTTAATCACTACTTGAATCAAGATATAGACTATGCCCAGAACTCCAGAAGGCTTCTCCAAGAAGTAGCTCCCACCAGTCTGATTTCTATCTCATAGATGAGTTTTGCCAGATTTGACCTTTGTAAAAGTGAAATTATTTTATCTATAAGATGCATCCTTTTCTGTATAGCAGTTGTTTTATTTTTTTTAACTGCCATTCTTTTTTTTTTTTTAACTGCCATTCTAATTCTTTTGTGTGGTTCTGCCATGAGGTATCCATCCTATCGATGGTGACCATTTGGGTTATTTCCAGTTTGAAGATATTAGGAATATATGAATATATAAACATTCGTGTACATGTCTGTCGATGGACTTAAATCTCTCATTTCTGCTGGGTGTAGAGCCGGGAATAGAATTTCTGGGGGGATGTTTATGTGCAATCATAGTAGTAGATGTTGCCAAACAGTTTATCAAGGTGGCTGCACCAATGAGTCCCCACCAGCAATGTGCAGGAGCTCTGGCTGCCCCACGTCCTTGGTCGTCCTTGGTGAGGTTGATCTTTGAAGTTTTAGTCATCCTAATGAGTATACAGTGGTATGGCATTAAGTTTCACTTTGTATTTCCTGGATAGTTAATGATGTTGAACACCTTTTTATATAGGCTCAGTGACCTTTGGATAAGCACATAAATGGTCGTATAAAGTGCCATTCAAATTTGATTTTTTTAAAAAATTGAGTCTTATTGATTTGTAGAAGTCTATTATAGAATTCGGATAAGTTCTTTAGATACATGCATCGCAAACATCTTTTTCTACTCTTTTTTTTCAGTATTTCACTTTCTCTTGTCAGGAACAGTTCTTAATTGGAATGAAGTCCAATTTATTGATTTTTTTATGGTTTGTGCTTTTTGTGCTCTGTTTAAGGAATCTTTTCCCACCCCAAAGTTATAAAGATATCCTCCTAGATTTCTCCTGGAAGCTTTCTTCTTTTTCATGTGCATATTCACGTTTAAACTATGTGCATCACCAAGCACATGCGATATGTGTTGCATTTGCTTAGATTTTATACAATACTACGTGGCACGTATTCTGCAACCGGCTTTCCCCCTCACTAGCATGTTCGTGTGATTAATCTCTGTTGATATGTGCAGCCCCACGCGCTCACTTTCACTGCAGCAAAGCTAATTGCCTGTGTGCATACATCACCACCTACTTACCCTGTCTCCCGCTGATGGACACTGAGGCTGCTTGCAGCATTCATCATCACCATCACGGCTCCTCTGAACACACAGGCATGTGCCTCCCTGCCAGAGCCGTCTCTGGGCTTCGCACCTCCCCATGAGGCTGTGGTTTTGGAGCTGTAGAAACTAGGAATGAGAGTCTGTGCCTCGGGGGCTGCTGGAGAGGAGGACTTGGGAGATAAATAGGTAGTGGGTGGGGTGCTGGCTCTGGGCCCAGACCCCTGCTTCAGCCAGAGAAGATTTGCTTTCATGATTTAAGACCTGGGATTCTGTTTAACTCTTTGTTTTAAAAAGTAGGTTCTGCCTTTTTTTTTTCTAGTACTGGGGATTGAACCCAGAGGCATTCTACCTCTGAGCTATGCCCCCAGTCCTTTTTACTTTTTATTTTGAAACAGGGTCTCGCTAAGTTGCTGAGGCTGGCCTTGAACCTGTGATCCTCCTGTCTCAGCCTCCCAAGTACTGGGATTACAGGTGTTTGCCACCACGCCCAGCTGGGTTCTGCTTTAAAATAAATAAAAACAAATAAAAAATAAATAAATGATTTAATGCATTGCTCCCAAAGTGTTATAGGTTTAAAAAAAAAAAGGTGAATGATTCACCCTTCAGCCCAGGCCGGTCTCCTCATCACTACCACTTCGCATTGCTGATTAGCTCTCCTTGCACAGCCCTCCTGTTTCTTTTCCCCACCTTGACTCTTATTTCTGTACCCTCAGCCGTCCAGCGTGGTCAGCCCTTGTGGACGGGCTGACTGATGAACAACCTTTTGAAGAGCCTGACCCCATAGTCATCTCATATTTACACATTTTATGGTTCACAAACCACATCCCTGTCTATCCTTCCCTTCAAACCAGCCGATTCAGAGCCCCAAGATACTGCAGTAGAGGACTGACTCTTCCCATTTCACAGAGGTGAATACTGAGGCTCAGGGAGGGGGACAAGCTGGAGGTCATGTGACTGGACGCTGGGATAAGGATGTGGACCCAGGCCTTTGAATCTGGCATCCTGTGGACTCCAGCTGGGTGTGTGGCCAGAGAACATGGCCTTGGTCCAGATATTAACTAATCACTAACTTGTGTTTGCTCCTCTCTGTTTACGTGCTTTCCCTCACGTGACCTCTGTGACCTCCACAACCCTCCTGCAGGTGGATGTTATTATTAATACTCCCGACCCACCCCTTGTCAGAGAAGGGGGAGCTGGTGCTCAGAGGGCTCCAATGTCTTCCCAAGGTCACAGAGCTAGGCAGGCAGGGCTGCACACCACCCTCCGCTCCTCCTCTCACTTTCCCTCCTGTGGCAGGACCAGGAGGTGTGCAGGGGCAGACAGGCTTTCCCCGCAGCCCTCCAGGTCCACCCCCACCCCACCCCGGCAGGCCCAGGAAGCAGGGTTGGCTCTGCGGTTCTGAGCCCCTCCCATGGGGCTGAGGTTGTTTTTCTTTATCTAAATAAACTCTGCGCAAACATGGCCACATTACTCATGTGTAAGTTATTTGCAATAGCATAGCTCAGAGATGGGGAAATCAGTTCACACTGGAACCATGTCTCAACCTGGTAAAAATGAACAGCCAATGAAGTTTTATTTTTACTTAAAAAAAATTTTTTTTTGGAGGGTGCTGGGGAATGGGACTCAGGGCTCCGTGCATGATAGGCAAGCATCCTGCCACTGAGCTCCATCCCCAGGCCAGGAAATGGAGTTTTAGACCCATGACAGCAAAATCCCAAACCTTTCCTGGCACCCTGTCCCAAGCCTGGGGAAACCTTTTGTCCCTGGTCACAGGCCCATTGAGCCCCTCTTGGGGAGAGGCAGAGCCTCCCTGTGCCTAGGGAAAGGGTGGGGAGTTCCAAGAGACAGAGGCAGGGAGCTCTGCTCTGTCCTTGAGCCTTGGGTGAAATGGGTGCCGGAAGCCACACCTGGCTCTTCCCCCCACCTTTAACTAAACTCCTGCAACTTCTGAAGCTGGGTCTCCCACAGGAAGGTCGCAGGGCCAGGGCAGGGTCTGCGGAGCTGCTGTGTAACTGAGGACACCGTGGTTGGCCCGGTGCCGCGTGGCTGTCCGTATTGCTGTGAGGGACGTGGGGGTCAGGTGTGCCTTGGGAAAGCGCTGGTGTGAAAAGCAGCTTGTCCTGGCCGCCGCTGTGTAAATTCCCAGGGCCTGCGCCTCTCTCTCAGGTGTGTTTATGACCTCATCGTGGAGGTGAGACGCCGGCTCTCAGAGTTCTATGATGATCTCCCGGATGGGAAGTCCCAAGGTAAACCACGGAAAGCGAGGTTCAGGTTTGCAGAGGACTTGGACATAGACCTCAGCGGAATTCCTGGAAGAGCCACAGAGATGCCTTAGTCCCCCGACTCCTAGATCAGCAGATTCTGCTTCCAACAAAAT
Organism: Glis glis; assembly: GCA_004027185.1. Classification (NCBI taxonomy): domain Eukaryota; kingdom Metazoa; phylum Chordata; class Mammalia; order Rodentia; family Gliridae; genus Glis; species Glis glis. The sequence continues at coordinate 4,930 of PVJS01000674.1, read as the reverse complement.
GTTTCTAGGATGCCTGACTGCCTGGGCCTGATTCGTGTTGCTCCCAAGGAGAGTGGCATTCCATATGGCTTCTGTCCCAGGGCTCTGGGACTGTGCTGTCCAGGGTACGTGGCCACAGGGATTTCTTCCTCCTCTTGAGCAGTGCAGGACCACGGGAACCGTGCCTGGCCAGGCCATGGATACTGTGCCAAGGTCCCGGAGACCTCGTCTGAATCATCTCTGACCTCCTACGGGGACCGCCACTAGGACAGGTCTGGGTCAAGGCCCTTAGATACCCTACGGCCTCGCTCAGATGAAATTCAAACAAAAACAATGCTAACCCTGAAAAAGTGCCACCCTCCCATGTGTACTGAGCTCAAAATAGCTTCCTTCTAGAGATCCTGATTGCAAAATCCTGAGCGAATGCAGTGAAGCCCGACTTTTCCCCTTGGGCTATGAGTGGGGCGAAGGGGGAAGGGCTTTGCCCTTGGCCTAACCGCCTGCTGGCTCTGCCTCCTGGGTCGCCTGGTCTGCCCAGGTGCGCAGCCCAGAATTCTACGTTGAATAAAGTGTGCCCGCTTCCAAGCAGCACTGCGTTGGGGCATGTGCAGAGTCTGAACCAGCAAGTGCGCACACAAACACACACACACACACATGTGCTCACATAATATGTGAGCATATGTGAGAATATGTGAGCTCAGCAAACAACCTTAGTTCTGGTTCTAAGGGATGGCAAAGTAGAAATGTGCCATTCCCTCTTATAGTTAATCTATGAGCTTGGAGTTTCCACCTCGGGCCCAGCTCCTCCCCTGGTGTTGTTCACTGATCCTTTATGGACAAGATTCCCACGGAAAGGTGAGCTACTAACCCTGAACCCAATGGGTGGGGCGCTGGGCCTGGGCCCCCCGGCTTTGTGAAGGATGTAATACCAGATTTCCTGATGCAGCCCAGAGAAGACGAACACATTCCTCCCCAACACTGCCTTTGATCTGCTTTAAAAATACACTCCATGAGTGTGTTACACACCACAAAACCACAGAAAGTGGGCTTTGAATTTGAGGGGAGTGTATAACTGTGTGTCTTTTGGAAATTAAGTTATGGTAACATGGCTTCACTTGGAAAAATCCGAGGGGAGGAGGGAGCCCCTATGACAGGGTGGGCGCCATGCTGGCTGGGAGCTCAACTCTACCCGGCTGAGTTTGAAGGACGGCGTGTTCCTTTGTCAGTGTGTATGTACATTCATCTTTCACTTTTCATTCAAATATTTATTGAGAGATTACTTTGTGCCAGGTGCTGTCCTGAACACTTGGCCACACAGCCATTGGTTAGATAGATGAGCTCCTGCTCTTTCTACTCCAGTCAGTGGGAACAGACTGAATTTTCTGTCTCCTGAATTACACTGCATGCAACTTGTGGGCAGAAGCCATGTATTCTCTGATGGCATGCCTTCCACAAAGCGTCCTAAACACGCATGTCCACAGTGGATGTTCAGGCAACGGACCCAGCGTGTGTCCTGACGCTCCTTCCCTCCACTAGACTTCCTTTCCTCCTATCACCTCCTCTCTGCTCTCATCCCCTGGGCCTCCTGGGTGGTCTTGGCAGGATCGGGCCCTGAGAGTTCAGCTGTTGACTAAGGCTGACAAGAACTGGAGGTGTTACTCTCCCACAGTTATTTGCATCTACTTAGGGGATTCCCAAAGACCAGAAGAATGTGTCTCTCTCAGTGGAATTCGGTCAGAGCGACTAGAGTCTCAAAGGCTACCAGCATGAGCATAACAGCTCCATGGCAGAGTTTAAGGACTCCAAGTATTGGGAGGCTGAGATAGGAGGATCGCAGGCTTGAGGCCAGCCTTGGCAACTTAGTGAGGCCCTGTTTCAAAATAAAAATTCAAATAGGGCTGCGGGTGTAGCTCAGAGGTAGAATCCCCCTGGCCTCCATTCCCACTACCACACACACCCAAAAGGACTCCAAGACAGGGAAGAACTCAGGGATTGATTAGCAATGTCTACTGTGGCTAATACAAAGAAGGGCAGTGGAGTTGTGTATTTATACTACCCAAGGCCAGTCCGATCCCTTAATCTCACAGGAGAGACTGAAGAGAATGTGAGTGGAGATGCCATGCAGGTTGGGAGGGGTCTGTTGAGAGAACCGGGCCTTCCTCATGCCCCTGGCTCTCTGGTTGGTCCACTTTCCTGTCACCCAGGCTTCCAGAACTTCAGATACTTGCGGGCAAAACTTTCCCCCAGCTCGCAGCCATCTTCTTCATCTGTGAGTGAGGTTAGCCCTGGCCAAGAGCTGTGTATCATCTTGCAACATGCACCTGTGTTTCTTTTGGTTCCTGTATTTCCTAGTAATCATTGGAGGAAAATAAAATATAGTACGACTAAAGCTGAATCTATACCAGAAACAGCAGGACCGTAGTCCAGGCCATCTGGGTTTCAGCAATATGTATGGATACTGCATACACTACGGATTAGTCCTTTTGATATCCCCTAACCCAGGAGCACGGGACTGAGATCCTGCAATGTAAGTCAGGATGCCGTGTTTTAGTTATGGGATCTTGGGAAAGTCACTTCATTTTTCTGGACCTCGGTTTCCTAATGATTGGGAATGATAAGATTGAAATGATAATATACTAGATATATTGAGTGAAATGGTACATTATTAGAATTAATGCCACTTCTTTCCCCCCCTTTTTAAGGCCTCAAGAAAACTTAAAATTCCATGTGTCCCTCTCATTATATTTCTATTGGACGGCATTGCTGGAGACAATGGCAAATCACTGAAAGCAATTTTTTAAGAGGCAGAAGAGATGCAAATTAGATTTGTGCTTTAGAATGCTCACTCCGGCAGCAAGTAGAGAATGGGGACAATCAGAAAATTGTTATAATAATGGGTGGTGAGCAGCGATGGGGGCTTGGATTGGATGGAGGCTGGGCGTTGGGGAAGTAGGCTCTGTGGGGCTTACAGGTGGTTGGGGTGCATGATACCAAAAGGAAGGAGCCCCTGGGATGCTGGCTAGGCTGAAAGTAGATGGTGGTGATGCTACTGGAGAATGGATGACAGAGGAGGAAGTCCTCAGAGGAGACTCATGAGCTCAGATGCCTGGGGGCCACCAATGGGGAGGTCCAGGGGGTAGTCGCATGTCTGAGACTGGAGCTCTGGAGAGAAATTTGGACTGGGTGCTCATATTTGAGAGTCAGTTTATAGGGTTATATGAAACTCAAGGGTGAATAAGATCACCCAGGGGAGGGAGGTGAAGTACTGCCCAGTGCAACTTAGTGCACCTCAACAATTTTAGTGAGAGCCTGCTCTAAAATAAAAATAAATAAAAAGGGCTGGGGATGTAGCTCGGAGGTAGAACACCCCTGGGTTCAATTCCCAGTACAAAAAAAGAGCACTTGGCTCTGGGTAATGCCACTACTACGGGAGGGCAGGGGAAGAGGTCTGAAAATAGATTCTTATACTAGGATTCCTCACCATACGGCAGGTTTCTCTCGGCTTTATGGTGGGACATCTTTCAGAAGAGACCCCTTTTCTCACTTGTTGGTTTCAGGGCAAAATGAAAAAGTCTCAGCTAAAGCTAAAGCTTTCTGGCTGGTCCCTTGAATGGAGCCGTTGACTGAGTGAGACACTAGGAAAAGAATCTGCCCCAGGTGCCACCTCTCTTATTAGACTGGTGTGACCAGGGTGAGCTGGTACAGTAGCTTTCCAGGAGGTCATGTGGTAATGGCTTCAAAAGTAGCGATTCTATTTCTAGGAATTCATTCCAGGAAAATAATCAAGGATGTACACAGACCCGTATACACAAAAATGTTGAGAGTGGCATTTTTTATACTAAATAAGATTAGAAGCCACCTATATATCTGGTCATGGGAAACTGGTTTTGTCCATGTGACAAAACACTCTACAGTCATTCAAAACAATGTCGTAAGTGTACACTTATTGACATGGAAAGATATTCACAATGAACAATTGGGTGGCTACGGCATGGTTGTTTCTAGTTGGGGGTGATTGTCTTCATTGTGGTTAGGGGAGAGGACTGTCTTGCGGACGGCCTGGATCATCAGAGCGTGGCTACGTACTGACGTCACTCTCACTCTCTATGTCCCAGTGCCTCCGTGTTCCCATCTGACAAGGGGACTAGAATAACAAGGGCCACAGGCAGTTGTAAAATCTAAACAAGTTAACCTAACCCTGTAAACAGGACCCAGCCAGCACTTGTGAGGTCCCTATGTGTGCCAGCCTTTGTTATTATTTTTTAAAACATCCTTAATGTGCCAGGTGCTGTGGTACACACATGTAATCCCAGTACTTGGAAGGCTGAGACAGGAGGATTGCAGGTTTGAGGCCAGTCTCAGCAACGTAAGTGAGATCCTGTTTCAAAATTAAAAAATAAATAGCCAGGCATGGTGGCGCATGCCTGTAATCTCAGTACTTGGGAGGTTGATACAGGAGGATCACGGGTTTGAGGCCTACCTCAGCAACTTAGCGAGACCCTTAGCAACTTAGTGAGACCCTGTTTCAAAATGAAAAATAAAATAAGGCTGGAGGTGTAGCTCAGAGGTAGAACCCCCTTGGGTTCAATCCCTAGTACCACAATAAATAAATTGACAAAAAAAGAAATGCTGGGGGTGTAGCTCAGTATATAGAGCACCCTGGGGTTCAATCCCACAAAACAGAACAAAGAAAAATCCTTACTGATATGTGATTCACATATCATATAATTCACCCATTTAAAAATGTACAATTCAGCTGGACGTGGTGGCACACGCTTGTAATCCCAGTACTTGGGAGGCTGAGACTGGAGGATCACAGGTTCACAGCCAGCCTCAGCTACTTTGTGAGGCCCTCCACAACTTAGTGAGACCCTATTTTAAAATAAAGAATAAAAAATATGGCTGGAGGTGTAGCTCGGAGGTAGAATGCCCCTGGGTTCAATCCCCAGTA